>JAZKJV010000186.1:1022151-1092151 GCA_037367405.1 Ottelia alismoides | reverse complement strand
TCCCCCAACCCCCTCCCACCCTCCAGCCCGGAGCTCCCCCGACCCCCTCCCACCCTCCATCCCGGAGCTCCCCCGACCCCCTCCCACCCTCTAGCCCGGAACTCCCCCAGCGTTTGAGTTCTTTACCAAGTCTCTGTTCGATACGGATCCGAGGAACAAAGGTGGCACAGATGCGTCGGGGATTATCATGAAGTGGGTACTCCTGCAGTTGGGTCCTCTCATCTCCCTTGGCCTCCCGCGGGTGATCGATGATCTGCTCCTCAGGATGGTGCCCCTGCCGACATTTATGGTCAGATCCGACTACCAGAGGCTCTACGACTTCTTCTACACGGTTGCGGCTCCCGCGCTGGACGAAGCCGAGAAGATGGGTCTTTCTCGTGAGGAGGCATGTCACAATATCATTTTCGCCATCTGCTTCAACGCAAGGGAGGGGGGGGGGTCTGAAGATCTTCTTCCCCACCATCTTCAAATGGGTCGGCTGAGGCGACGCGAAGCTCCACTCCCAGCTCCGTGACGAGGTCCGGTCCGTCGTGACGAGGCACGGCGGCGAGGTGACGATGAGAGCGATCGAGGAGATGCCCCTGGTGAAGTCGGTGGTGTACGAGACCTTCAGGATCGAGCCACCGGTGCCGGTGCAGTACGGGAAGGCGAAGGAGGATCTGGTGGTGGAGATCCACGACGTGGCATACGAGGTGAAGAAGGGGGAGATGCTCTTCGGGTACCAGCCGTTCGCGACCAAGGACCCGAAGGTGTTCGAGAGGCGGAGAGGTTCGTGGGGGAGGAAGGCGAGAAGCTGCTGAAGTACGTAGTTTGGTCCAACGGGCCGGAGACGGAGAAGGCGACGATGGACAACAAGCAGTGCGCGGGGGAAGGACTCGCGGCGAGGTTGCTGGTGGTGGAGCTCTTCCTGCGGTACGACTCCTACGATGTGGACATTCGCTTTCGGGACGGCGGTGACGCTCACGTCGCTGAAGAGGGCCACCGACAGTTGAAATCAAAGAGAAACCTCGCCGCGAGGTTGATGGCATCGTCCACTCTAGTCTGACTCGTTGATTGGGTGTCTGATTGAGAGAACGCAAATGGAAGGATCCCAGAGGATATTTGTTTTTCTGCACATATCGGGATGTTGGCACCGAAGTAGTTCAACGTGTTTCACATCGAGGAGGAGGGCACCAATCTGATTTCAGAAATACAATTTCTCAGTGTCTGCTGTTGTATGTTTGTGCATAACCAAAATCGCATGTTGGTTTTGAGTATTGAGGAATATGTAGTTAAATATTCAGGTCCTGGAGGAGGAAGAAGGAGAGGGGGAGGTGGGTTGACGGGGGTGGGTGGGAGGAGGAAGAAGGGAGAGCGGGGCACTGGGATAGATTTTTTTGTTTTTTTGTTTTTGATTTCAGCCGTTAGACGTAGGATTGGTTAGATTAACTCACTATTCGGATTGAGTTTATGATCAAAACTAACGGAAGGTTATGGGTGTAAAACGGAGTATTTATTCAAGGTCCTGAATGTAATTCGTGATTATCGAGGGTTCCTGGGGTAATTACGGAACTACTCAAGGTTATGGGTGTAAATATCCCTTTTTTTATTGTTTACAACATCTTAACCCACTTAATGGTCTAGTGGTAGTACAGTGTGTTTGCCACACAAAAGATAAGGGGTTCAAATCTCATTCTTGCATGGGTTGCGTTAAGTAGTCGACGGCTAACGTAAAAAAATAGTTGAATCATTCAATATGAATTTGAGCAAGAATCCGTGTAGCCGACCCTACTTATAATGGGAGAAGACTTGTTACATTTTTTGTTCAACATCTTAACTACAGTTTATCAACCTAAGCCGTTGTCGATATCCATTTCCTTTTAAAAGCTTCATATTAACTGCAAATAGTGTCCGCTCCAGGAAACTAAATATTGTTATGTGAATCTCACTTTCACAGAAGAAATTGAAATTAGCACCAGACATTATTTAGGTAACCAAAATAATTCAAAATTGAATCATTGCAAATGAGTTAAATGAATTGAATTATTTAAAATTTCGATTAACTTAGACTTAAGCCATATTCCTTCGAGGAATGTTGAATGAGTTAGTGTGTAATGCCATCCACCCCATCCACCCAAACAATCCAAATTACAAGTATATGTGTAAGTGTGTAAAAGAGCCGAACCTGAACGAATCAACACAGACTCGATTCGGTTCGTTTAGCATACTTTTAAGCTTAGGTTTGGTTTGGCTCAATAAAATGAAAATTGTAATCAAGTTCAGTTCGGCTCGAGTAAGGTTCGTTAAGAATAAAATGTGTGCAGAAGTTTCTGTTCAAAGGGAAAAACCGCAGCCACATGGGAGGGTTTTGCTGGGTTTCGGAAATAGAGACTTAGGCCATGTTTGGTTGGAGAATATGCCCTGGAATAAGGGCCAATTCTCCTCCCGACACGGTTCCCAGAGGTACGACTATTCCCCATTATTCCATCTTATTTCACTCTTATTCCTATCTTTATCTCACCTTATTATTTCACCTTATTCTCCTTATTCCTATCCTCCAGCCGAACAAAGAATAGACCCTTATTCTCCTTATTCCCCATCCTTATTCATGCTTATTCCCGAACCGAACGCACCCTTAGGGAGTAGATGACTAGATGGATTTGGAAAAATAAGTGAATAACCCTTATGTTATTATAGAATGTATTTTCCCTTTTATATACAATATGTATGTATATATACTTTAACGTGTGTATGTATGTGTGCATATAATCGAACTTTTAACGGACCGAACCTGAGCGAACTTATGTTTTTGAGGTTCGGTTCGTTTATTTAATCGAGCCCAAACTCGTGTTCAGGTTCGATTCGTTTATTTTCGAATCGAATCTGAATCAAACTTTTAGCGAGCCGAATTTCAACGAATGTCAAATCCGAGAATTTTCTGACAGCCCTATTAACATGTGACACATGATTCCAGGCCCAGCACAACCAATATACATGTACGATATATAATGGGTATGAAAGTTTGAAACGCCCTAATTGAAGGCGATAGAATATCAAGAGTTGTGGAATTTTGCCAAGAGAAAGGGTTTCCCATAAAAACAAATAACATCCTTTTCCGATTTTCGAGGGATTGATGTGAGGTGCACGAATAATATCCAAAATAATAGTGGGACATAAAAGATTGATATCTACGATTGAGATCACTCCGAAATCTCTTATGCGTACATCGGAAAATTATGTCTAGTGACGAGTGGCTACGGCATCAAGAAGGGATCATGAAGTACCTTCGAGCAAGACCAGGTGCACAATAACATATTTCTTATACGGCTGCTTGCTTTGATGCAACTATAACTTCAATAACATAGCAATGAATGAAATAATTTGACCATTTGTTTTTATATCATCAAAATATTATCTTTGATTCTTGAAATCGGCAACAAACATGCAGTTGCTGCCATACTATTAGGACTGCTAATTGAACTGAATCATTCGAATATATTAGGATTCATTCGATAAAAATTCAAAAAAAGTTTGATTGGAAATCAAATGAACTGAATTTCAATTTAACTTGTGGATTCAATTCCCAAATGAATCGAATATGAATTTACCTGAATTCGTCCGACGATAATTCAATTCGATATTTATATACATACATATATGCATATGTGTCTCCATGTATTTATATATACATAGTACATAAATAAACCAACTTACTTCAATTATTTAATGGTTAATTTAAGCCTATAATCATATCTAGGCTCCATTGATATGATTTATCATGTCTCGTGTTTGCCGCTATGATTTCCATACTCCCACGATATACTGACATGGCTTGTCATGTGTGACGTGTATATGCAACATTATGCCCCCTTAATGAGACTCAATATATTTCCTTTCATCTTTTTCAATAAGTTCAAGTGGTTTGACTGCAAAATATGTTATGAGTTAGAAATGTGGGTCATTCATGCATCGGTTTTACAAAACATCTAAGTTCCTGTCTTTAGTTATTATTTTAGCCTAATGACAGTAGCTCAGGTACAAGTTATTTTATATAAATATAATAATCAATCTTAACGTGCTATTCAGAAATTTTGAGACACTAAGAGGATATAAAGAACTATAAGCCATACCCAATTTAATATGTAAATATATGTATGTATACTCTTAGAAGTGAAAGTCTAAATATTAAATATAAAAAAAGTAAAAAATATTAGTCATATAAATCTAATAGGAAAGATCAAATGTTTAAGATTGTTATTATAAATTCTCATCTACACATTTATTTTCATGCACTGCTAACATCCTGCCCAAAGGCTTGAACCCATTCAGAGCCTACGCTCTTCCTAAACTTGCAGCTTAAACGACACTCAGGCTTCCAGGGATAGGACACTCATGCTTATGCATTAAGATTAGAGTGCCAAGCAGTTCTCCAAACAGGTTGTTACTACCACATTGAACCTACTTTGTGGGATCTCCACTCAGATAGGTTGGGTTGCTACTGCTGAGGAACTCCCAATGAGTCTCAGTCCCATCCCAAGCCTAGACTTTAGGACTGAAGATCTATCAAGTCCCTTAGTCAACAGATCTGTTGTGTTGTCTTTGGATCCAACAAAATCCACAGCCAACTCCTCGAGACACCAAATCCCTTAATGTCTTAAGTCTGATTTGTATGTGTCTCCTTGTTTTCTGATTGAACTTTGAACTCTTTATCTTGGCAATTGTGGTCATATTATCACAATGTACCGAGATCGCAGGAACATGCTGACCTACCATGGGAATTTCAGACAGAAGTTCCCTTAGCCATTCAGCCTCAATTCTAGTAGTGTCCAAAGCACACAGCTCGATCTCAAAAGTGGATCGAGCTAGAATGATCTGCTTCACAGACCTCCAGGAGACTGCACCGCCTCCAAGGGTAAATACATACCCTGTAACACCATTACTCCCAGACTCTTCTATTTTCCCTATCCAGCTTGCATCACTGTATCCTTCTAGTACACAAGGATGTCTACCATAATGCAAACTAAGGGAAATAGTTCCCTTCAAGTACTTCAGTACCCGATCCAGAGCTTCCCAGTGAGTACGGTCAGGACAGCTAGTGTATCTACTCAGCTTTGCAACCGAGAATGAAATATCAGGTCTCGTGCAATTTGCAAGATACATTAAACTTCCTATCACTTGTGAATACCTTAGCTGAGCTACAGGTACTCCACTTTTATTCTTAAACAGCGTTTTGGATGAATCAAAAGGAGTGCTTACAACTTTGCAATCTTTATATCCAAATTTCTCAAGTACCTTCTCAACATAGTGAGATTTAGAAACTACAATCCCATCAACTGACCTTATCAGTTTGAGACCCAAGATCACATCAGCAACATCCATGTCCTTCATCTCAAACTTGCTACTTAAGAATGCCTTAGTCTCATTAATAATCCTCATATGTGATCCGAACAACAATATGTCATCAACATATAAGCACAAGACAATACACTCATGACCTTTCACCTTGGAATATACACACTTATCGGATTCATGAACCTTAAAGTCATATGACAAAATAGTCTTGTCAAATTTTTCATGCCACTGCTTTGGTGCTTGTTTCAATCCGTAAAGGGATTTGACAAGCTTGCAAACTTTTCCCTCATTCCCAAGAGTCACAAGCCCATCAGGTTGATCCATATAGATCTCTTCCTCAAGATCGTCATGCAAGAAGGCGGTCTTCACATCCATCTGGTGGATAGAGAGATCATATACATATGCCAATGCTATGAGCATCCGGATTGTGGTCATCCTAGTCACAAGGAAATAGGTATCAAAATAATCGATACCTTCCTTTTGCCTAAAGCCCTTGGCAACTAATCTGGCTTTGTACTTTTCAATTGATCCGTCAAGTCTATGCTTTCTTTTAAACAGCCACTTGCACCCAATGGTAGAGCACCCTTTGGGTAAATCAACCAACTCCCAAGTTCCATTAGCCATAATGGAACCCATCTCAGATTTGATGGCTTCTTTCCATTGTTTCGCTTCAGATGAAGCCATGGTTTCTTTGTAACTTGGTGGATCACCCTCGATCTGATAGACAACGAAGTCGCTACCGAGATCCTTGACTATCCGAGGTCTTTTACTCCTTCTTGGCTCAATTTCTTCAGAAAGATCATTGGGTTCAGGTTGAGTCTCAACCCCCACATTCGTTATCCTTTCCACTTGATCTGGAATAGATCCTGATGTAGAGGCGTCCTCAATGGTTAGATTCTGAGGAATCCCGATCTTCAACGAGAAGACATCCTCAAAGAAGGTAGTATCACGGAGTTCAACAATAGTGTTGACATCTATGCCTGGTATCTCGGACCGAATTACGAAGAACATATATGCGTAGCTATTTTCCAGGTAACCTAAGAAGACCGCATCAACAGTTTTAGGACCAAGTTTCTTTCTCTTGTGGTATGGGACTAAAACCTTAACGAGACAGCCCCACACCTTGAGATATTTTAAACATGGTTTCCTATTTCTCCAAAGTTCAAAGGGACACTTTTTCATATGTCTTGGAGGAACCCTATTCAGAATAAGGCAAGCCGTATTCAAGGCTTCTCCCCACATATAGGTTGGAAGTCCAGAACTTTATAAGAGAGCACAGATCATGTCAGTTAAGGTTCTATTTTTCCATTCTGCTATCCCATTTGATTGCGGTGAATATGGGGCCGTAACTTCATGAACTATGCCAAACGATTTGCATTGTTCATCAAATAAGTTAGAGGTATATTCACCTCATCTATCTGACCTAAGGCGTTTAAGCACTTTCCCTGTTTGTGTCTCAGCCTTAATCTTTAAATATAAGAAATTTATCTAAGGTTTCATCCTTGGTTTTCATTAGATATACATAGCAGTATCTACTGCCATCATCTATAAAGGTGATAAAGTATTTCTTATTGTCTCGGGTCAACACACCATTAAACTCACAGATATCTGTGTGCACTAGATCCAAGATCTCACTATCTCTAGAGACAGACTGAAAAGACTTCCTAGATGTCTTAGCTTGCACACAGATTTCACATTTTTGAGTTTTATCAATAATGTGTTTAGGGATCAACTCTAAATTCATCATCCTTTTAATTGAATTTAAGTTTACATGTCCCAATCTACCATGCCAGAGATCACAAGATTCTAAATTATTCACAACATGAGACACAGAACTAGAACATTCAGAATTCAAAACATTCAATTCATTAATGTTTACTGAATCACATCTAATTCTAAATAACAAATCAAAGTCTGCCAAATAGCCTTTTACATAAAAAATGTCATGTCTCAGAATGACAACTTTATTACATTTAAAGTTTCACTCAAAACCATTTCTAACTAAGATAGAGCCAAATAAAACATTCTTCTTGATGTCAGGAACATGCAGCACCATGTGCAACGTCCAGACACGTCCATAGGAAAACCTCAAGTTGACTTGTCCCGACCCTAGCACCCTGTCTACAAAATCGTTCCCCATCTTCACAGTCCCACCACTGCAGGTTTGATAAGAAGAAAACAAAGTTCTGTCAGAACAGACATTTACATTGGCTCCCGTATCCACGAGTCCCTCATTTGGATCATGGATATGGTATAGTTCAGGTTTTACAGAGACATACCCCTCGCTAGCCCCAAGTCCCATAGTGATCATGTTCACTTGTGGACTCCCGTCTGTAGCCTTAGGTTGACCCTTCAAGGACGGACAGTCATTCTTCCAATGGCCAACCTGATATCAGTGCCAACAGTGTTTATTCTTTGCCTTTTTCTGGATCTTACTCTTTGGTTTCATTTTATTGTTATTAGGACCCTTTCCCTTCTTGTCTTTGTCCTTCGAGGTCATGAAATTGACCTTATCCTGAATATCAACAGGAAGCACATGTTTTTGTTTCATGTGTTCCTCCTCAATGGCAATTGCCACCATCAAGTCATCCATAGAAATTTTCCCCTTCCTGTGTTTTAGGGTCATACCGAAGTCTTCCCATGACTTGGGGAATTTTTCTATGATGCACATGACCTGAAACTTCTCTGGAAGTTTCATTTCGGCATCCTCTAAACCATGGAGCAGGAGTAAAAACTCGTGTGCCTGTTCAGAAACTGATTTTCCTTCGGCCATGGAAAACTTCAAAAACTTGGCCACGGAGTATTTCTCAATACCGAGGTCTTCGGTATTATACTTCCGATCCAAATCTTCCCATAGCCCCTTCGCAGTCTGCGTGGACGAACAATATACGTCAAACAACGTGTTGGACAGAGCCGACAAGATGCAACCATGACATATACGGTCGCGTTCCTTCCACGCAGATTGCGCCTTCTGGCTATCAGGTGAGGGGTTTTCCATTTCCACCGTAGGACAGTCGGTTTCAAGCATCGAGATTAATCCTATGGTGGTTAACCAGATCTTCATGCGTTGTTTCCAACGCTTAAAGTTCTGTCCACCGAACTTTTCAAGCATACCCGTCATATCTACCCTCGATTTAAACATTGTTTCCGACATGGTTTTATAATCGGCTCTTGAAATCCTCTCTAAGATTGTTGTAAACAGTATCAAGAATAAACAGTAATTACACGAATCCAATTGAACGGAAATAAAAGTATTAAAGATTAATATCATTTATGTCATCCATTTCCAGTTCAATATCCGATTATGATATGCAAACAGGAACCAATTAAAAACACGGAAAAGAACAACATGGCGAGATCCAGAAAAGGTAAGCAATAAACAATTTGCAGCAGCCAAATGAATAAAAAGATCAGTTCAGAATTCATCGAAGCGTCCATGAAATAGACTGTCCTTAGAGAGGATTTCGCCCCCACAATACCGGTGCGAAGGGTACTGGCGATCCGCTTCCATGATACGACGGTTCACGGTCTTCGTCCGCGCACACCGACGAGACCGTCCTCAAAAGCACCTCCGAGAACTTGCAGCCGAGAAGAAACAAAGTCGCAGGCGCGAGAGAGAGAGAACAAAAGTGACGGCGAGTTTTTCTTGCGAGTGAAGAAAGGCGGCATTGGGTGGGGGTTATAAAAAGAGAAGCTCGCGTGCCCTAGCGTGCAATCTCTTCAGTTTCCGAAAATGCCCCTCAACGATCGTGTCCTTTCGGATTCTAAAATTGCGGCTAAGTAGAGCCATTTGGATCAAGTCCGATTCCCAATGTGATAGAAATTAAATTAATCTGCCTGATTAATTTAATCGATCAGCCAAATGAAACCCGCAGCAAAAGTATCGAGATCCGAGATCCGAATTGACTCTCCCGAGCCCGAGCCCGAGCCCGAGCCGGTGCCGGAGCCGGAGACGGAGCGGAGCGTGCGCGCGCATGTGTGGTCCTCCATTCCTCCTCTCTACTATTGCTACAAGATCTTGGGTGTGGACTCATATATAAGTCCACCAAAAGTTTAGATCTCTAAGGTATGGTACTAAACTTCAACCCAAACTCATCCATGTTTCAAATTTGGGAATTCCTAACTTTCCCTCCAAACCATTTGGTTACCAAATTGAAACCAAATTAATTCCAATTGTAATTACATAGGTTTTCCAATTAAAACCTAAATACAATTTTTAATACAACACTTTCACCGAGCACGTGAAAATGATGATTTTGTTACTTCGTGTTCCTCAACATTTGTCGTGATTCAAAATTTATTTAGATATCTATCCTTTGATTTTTTTATTTTGATTTTTCTTGCATAGAAATCTATGATGATTATCATTGTCAAGGCGATATTTATCATCACATGAGCAATATACAAGTTCTTCTCACTATAATGTAAGTTCCTTTGTGTATCAAAAATTTGTATATTTCTTTTCTATGGCTTAGTTTATTGATATTGAAGATCCTCACGCTTAATGAAGAGGTTTTATCTTGGTATATTATTTTTTACTATTCTCATTATTTTAAATAATAATATTAATTTGTATCAAGTTTCTACATAAGTTTGATCTTTTCTTGCTTTAACATGCAATGGTAATTATAATGTGTTCAAATTTTTTGTTAGCGATATTCGATCTCTTTGATAGACTCATATACTTATATTGTATTTATACATTTCTTCATCATAGAAAAAAGCATATATTTAGATTCTAGAAGACACATAATCACTGTAAACATTAGGTACTTTTATCCATTGTATTATATTGGTTTGATATTTTCCATGATTTTATAGTTTTTTCAACTCATCTTAGTAATATACTTTCAAAATTAGAATTCTTCATAGGATATTTTTATATACGCACAAAAACATCAATTAACATTTCAAATTCGAAATAAAATGAATCAAATGTGAATATTCTTAACTCAAAATGAATTGAATCTAAATTTAAATTAGTAAATTCATTTAAAATTAATTTGATTCGAGTTCAGATTCGAAACTTTTATAATGATTTGAATCTGAATCTTCGTGAATTCCAAGGTATTCGATTCAATCAACACCCACATATACTATAGTTAGTTGATCATACGAAAACAACTGTTAATGATTTTTTAAAAAAGATATTATTCCCTATTCAAAATTTTAACAAAAAATCGACAAGTTATAATCTTCCTTGTATATACATGAACAATGATATTATTACTCATTGAAAATTTCAAGAATTAAAGATAGTTTGAAAAAAATAATATTCATTGTTATAAATTTAATACCGGAAGATACAACAACGAATCATCAAATTAATTGTTGATGTAATTTCATTTAGTTACAGTGTATTAATATCCATGCATCTCATAATTTACTGAGATAATGCTTATTTGGATTTAGCTAAACGTCGTTATAGATGAATTTTTTAATAACATTTGGTCACTTTTTATGTATATCGTGGCTATTTTGTAAGCTGGATATAATTTCAGATGCATCTGCGCATCATTTTATTTCCTTGTTCACTATTATTTGACATACTAACTAATATAATAATAGTAATTAAATATCTGAGTACCATGAGTAATCAATCCATACTTCTTTACGAATATATGCACTTATTGTTGCACACCTTATTTCAAGCGTGACTAGTGGTATTCATGTCGAGATCTGGTGATGCATGCAAATCCGAAATGTGCAACGGTGAAGAATAATAAATTTGATGGTGGAAATATTAATTGGCGGAAGAAAGTGGAGGGAGGAGCTGAGATTTGAGAAAGAATCGCCTAGATCACGTGGAGAGAGGAGAGAAAGGGAAAGATTATCAATTTTGATTAACTTTTATTTTTTCAATTAACCTATCCTAATTACAAAAATAGAACCAAAATATCAATTAATCTATCCTAATTTGATGGTAGAAATATTTTTTCAATTATGAGATAAGGACCACTATCGCCTTTATATAAGAGGGATGAGATTACAAAAATAGAATCAAATATTAAATTCAAATCTAATTTATCCTAATTGATTCGAACCGACTAACTACATAATATAACCGACTAACTAATTAAATCGAGATCACGTGCGATCTCTTTATGTAAAATATAATTACAACAGACTAAACATAATTTCTTGACCTCAATTTCATTTAACGAATGATAAATAAAATCCTATTTATTTATTTAACAATAAACATCTATAATAAGCAACTTGCATCTTATTCGATTATTTGTATTCTTGCTTGATTGCCATCAACCATATCCAATGAAGTAAGTACTACATTATTAATTAGGCCAAATCATGATTCACAGAATAAAAATAAGATCATGTCACTGTGATCCCTCATTTTGATAGCTACAATTAGAATCTGATTACGCTTCCAAGCTGTAGGAACAATACAACAGGTCTGTAGTGAAACATATGACTGTGAATCAAATTTGCATTCTATTAACACTTAGAAAAAATTTCGCCCATTTATAGATGAGATTAACGTGAACTTCAAATTTCAGCTCGATAACTTTAAGAGCCGAGCGTCAATGTAACAACTAACAAGTTCCTTGAATAAATGTTCGACTTCGATAATACACACAAACAAACACACAATAAATACATACATACATATATACATCATGCACATGATCATGCTTACGTGAGTAAATTCTATATGCTCATGCAAAGTAATGATTAGAATGAAATTCTAATATCAATATAAAAAATGTAATGCTTAAATCGTGTGATGATCGAATACGAGAAGTCGAGATCCGAACACATGTGGCGTTAATTAGAAGAACGATTCCCTAACGAGTCAGAGAATCGGAGAGTAAACAACGTGCTGATCATGCTCATGGTTGCGATTTTGTGGCTCTCAATGTGTATGGTATGAGATCCCCTTCTGCGGGATTCAACTCCAGCCCGCCGCATATGATCCTTAAGATCTTGCCATGACGCGGAAGAGGGCAAACCAGTAACCATCACACGGTAGTCACACGGAAGAGGGCAACCCACGAAAGCCTCTGGGCGCGATTCTCCTCTGCGGGATTCCCCTCTGCGATTCTCCTCTGGGCGTGATTTCCCTCTGGGCGCGATTTCCCTCCGGGGAGGCGATTCTCTGTGCGGAGATTTCTCCTCTGGTGATATCCGAACATAAGATAAGCAGCGGGTCCTGTATTCTATTGTATTCTATTGCATAAAATAAGCAGCGGAGATTTTATTGCAATAGAATAAAATAAGCAGCAGAGATTTCTCCTCTGGTGATATCCGAACATAAAATAAGCAGCGGAGATTTGGCGGATCCACGCGAGCCCTCGATTCTGAGCCGTGTAGTCCTGTAGCCAAGTAGCCCTCTCTGTTTGGCGAGACGTTTGTTCATGCAGGACCCGTGCATCTCTCAGCAATAGCATCAACTTCTTCCGAAAGAAAAGAACTTCAAGGCATGCAAGGGGTTGTGGATTGAGTCTACATCCACGACCACCTTCATTTATGTCCAAGTAGACATTTTTTTTCTTTGTCTAAGTCTCTTGCCGAGTCTATAGAAATTGTTGTCATCATGTCCGACAACAAGGTAGATGTTCCATCCTCGGGTGCCTTCAGAGGTTCCACACCCATTGCCGTTACTACGGGTTACAAGGCAGATCTATCAGAATGGATCATGGATTCAGGTGCATCACACCATCTCTGTGGTGACAGAGGTCAGTTTAGTGTCTTTCATCCTGCTCAATCTGAACGATCGGTGGTGATAGCTGATGGTACATATTCCCCTATTACTGGTCAGGGGGAGGTGCAGTTGACTCCTACCTTGAGACTGTCCAATGTTCTCTATGCACCGAAGTTTTCGATGAATTTGCTGTCTATTAGTCAACTCACCAAAGATTTACATTGCCGTGCTATATTTGATCCATCTACTCTTGTGTTTCAGGACATATTAACGGGCAGAGTGATTGGGACTGGCCGTGAGCAAGGGGGTCTTTATAGGCTGGTGCAATCTTCTTATGCTGGTGTCTCTCCTATGAGGGCTGGATCGGTGTCACCCTACACTTGGCATCTTCGATTTGGCCATCTTCCGTTGCAAAAGATGGTCCATATTCTTCCACAGATTTCTCCCAAGTCCAATTTTCAGTGTGAGGCATGCCAACTTGGCAAACATCACAGGTCATCTTTTCCGAGTCGTATAGGTCCAAGTCATCATGGTCTATTTGAACTTCTACACTTTGATATTTGGGGTCCCAGTCGTGTCCCTGATCTTCAAGGGCACCGGTTTTATCTTGTTGCTGTCGATGATTTCTCTAGACTTTCTTGGGTCTTTCTTCTTAAAAATAAATCTGATACTGGTCATTTTATTCAGTCTTTTCTTATTGAAATAAAAATATTTTCTCTGCTAAAGTGAAGTACATACGGTCTGACAATGCTCTAGAGTTGTGCAATACCCAATTGTCCAAATTTCTTATGTCTCATGGGATTGTGCATCAGACGTCGTGTGCTTATACCTCCCAACAAAAATGGGGTGGCTGAACGGAAGCATCGTCATTTGTTGGATATGACCAGAACCCTTTTGATTCAGAGCCGTGCCCCTCACTCCTATTGGGGGGATGCGGTTCTCACTGCCTGTTATCTTCTTAATCGTATGCCTTCGACAGTGTTAGGGAGAAGATTCCGTTCTTGACTGCGTTTCCCGAGAAGGACCTTTTCTCCCTAACACCGCGTGTTTTTGGGTTTGTTGCATTTGTTCACTGTTTTTCTCCTGGTCTTGACAAGCTCTCTCCCAGAGCTGTCAAATGTGTTTTTGTGGGTTATTCCAAAACCCAGAAGGGATATCGGTGTTTGATCCAGTTAAACGAAGGTACTACGTCAGTGCAGATGTCACCTTTTTTGAGTCCATTATGTATTTTTCTCCTACAGGTGACAGACTCACTCACTCAGAGGAAGGAGAAGACATCTATGTGCCGCCTCCACCTCCTTCTGTTCCACCACAGTCTACTCCACCACCACCACAGTCTACTCCACCACCACCACCACAGTTTACTCCACCACCACAGTCTACTCCACCACCACCACAGTTTACACCACCACTACCACCACCACCACCAGCTACTGTTTATTATCCTCAGGTCTATCAGCGACGGCCCTCTGCTCGTGTGCCTCCTCCATCCTCCAGCACGCCCGAGGTATGTACTGATCATTTGAGTTCTACTGATGGCACAGGTGATTTGAATGCGCAGATTGATGTACAGGGTACTGATGGTACTGTCACTCCTCCAGTCGATGACCTACATATACCTATTGCTCATAGACGGCAGAAGCGTGCTCGGACGATGAATCCCAAATATGGGATGGATTTTTGCTCTCAGGCGTCGTTGGAGCGTTTGTCCCCGGACTTTCGCAAGTTTGTTGTTGGGTTATCGGCAGTACACATCCCACGGTCTTATCAGGAGGCCCTACAGAGCAGCCCGTGGCGTTTAGCTATGGAAGAGGAAATGGTGGCGTTGCAGTCACGTGGTACGTGGAGTATTGTGCATCCTCCACCAGGTGCGTCCATTGTCGGAAGCAAATGGGTTTTTACTATTAAGCATCGGGCAGATGGTACGGTGGATAGATACAAAGCCAGGTTGGTTGCTCGTGGGTTCACCCAAACATATGGGGTGGACTATCAGGAGACGTTTTCTCCAGTAGCCCGTCATTCTACCTTACGGATTCTCATTGCAGTTGCTGTCGTCCGCGACTGGCCCCTATTTCAGCTTGATGTCACGAACGCCTTCTTGTATGGTGACTTGCAGGAAGAGGTCTATATGCAGCAGCCGCCAGGGTTTGCTGCTGAGGGGGAGTCCAGTATGGTGTGCCGTCTTAATAAGGCCATATATGGCCTGAAGCAGAGTCCACGGGCTTGGTTTCAGAAGCTCTCGGAGTTGATTGAACAGAAGGGCTTCGTCAGATCTACAGCAGATCATACTCTCTTTGTAAAGAGAGACCAGCGAGGTACTGTGATCATCTTAGTGTATGTTGATGATATTGTTATTACTGGCAGCAATGAGCAGGGCATTCAAGCAGCCAAGGAGTTTCTTGGCGAGCAGTTCGTTATGAAGGATTTGGGTACACTTCGCTACTTTTTGGGGCTGGAGTTTGCACGAAACAGGCAAGGTATGGTAATGACACAAAAGAAGTATGTTACGGGATCTCTTATCTGAGACAGGTATGGCAGGATGTAGACCAGCTGCTACTCCTATGGATTCTAATGTCAAACTTTATGATGATGACTCTGAGGAAGTAGACAAGAGACGATATAGAGAGCTAGTGGAAAGCTCTTGTATGTCACTATTACCCGACCGGATATAGCCTTTGCGGTTAATAGGGTAAGCCAATTCATGGAGCAACCCAGGCAGGCTCACATGAATGCTGTTTTTATGATCTTGAGATATCTGAAGTCGTCTCCAGGCACTGGTCTTCTGATTAGAAGAGATACCTTGATATCCGTCACAGGTTATGCTGATGCAGACTATGCTGGGTGTCCTAATGATAGAAAGTCAACTTCAGGCCTTATTGTATTTGTTGGCAGCTCATCAGTAGCTTGGAAGAGTAAGAAGCAAACTGTAGTGGCTCGATCTAGTGCAGAGTCAGAATATAGGGCAATGGCCCAAAGTAGTGCTGAGATGATGTGGGTTAAATCAGTTTTAACTGATTTAACTATTGATGTTCCACTTCCCATGCATCTGAAATGTGATAACCAAGCAGCTTTGTTCATAGCCAATAATCCAGCCTTCCATGAGAGGACGAAGCACATTGAAGTAGATTGCCATTATACACGGGACTTAATTCAAAAAGGGCTTGTTTCAACTTCTCATGTATCATCAGGAGAGCAGGTTGCAGACATGTTTACCAAGGCCCTTGCTAGGGGTCCATTTCATCTTTGTCGTTCCAAGCTGAGCATGTTGGATATATATGCTCCAGCTTGAGGGGGAGTGTTAGAGTAACTTTATTATGTAGTTTTTGTTTGTCCTCTTTATGTAAATTACCCATAGAGCTTTTCTCCTATATAAGAGAGCTCTAGGGTTAATGGTAAGGTATCTCGATTTTTCCCTCAACAGTGTAGGAAGAGGGGTAGATCATATATAGGTAGATTATAGACCAAAACACCAGCATAATGGAGTTCTTCCCAAAAGGATGGAAGGAGCTGGCAGGAGTCGGGCAGCACGTATTCAGGTGGATTGCATCTTGGTCGGGTATGCACTACCAAGGAGCCTACAAGGAGAGCTTCGAGGGGAGCATAGGGAAAGACAGTGTCCATTCACGCCAATGGACAATCCAGTGTTTCACACATTATAAGGACTGGCAGATTGGGCTGAACGAGAGCTACTTCGCCAATTGGACGAGCAGGGTGCTGAAGGAGGTGAAGGTGTACTAGTTGGAGAAAGCATCCCCAAGGAAGGCTGAACTGGACATGGCGGGGGTGCGATGGAAGTTGAAGGGTTCTACCATAATTTTTCATTTATTTAAATACTTACACGTGAAGGTGGCATAAGATATGCAAGTAGTTGGAGTATTCTAAAATTATAAGAAAACTGAAAGCATGCAATGTTCTTTATAAGATATGCAAGTAGTTGGAGTATTTGGCACACAACATTGCACAACAGCTCCAGTACAGTAATCTGATGATAAACGGGACTATTTCAGTTAAATTTACCAGAATGAAGTAACTTCCGATGAAAAGTTGCGGCACTAGGGGCATATTTTGTTTTCCATCACTTACATTATTTCATCTTTAACATGCTCAAAGAGAAAAGCATGAATGCTATACATTAATTAAAAAGAAGCCGTGAATGACGATAATAACAACCAGAGGAAGACATGAAGATAGATTTATTATTCTACAAGGAAGAGGACATTGGTACTAGTCATGGAGCCAACCTTTCAATGTGCCAAACCTGCCTTCCGTTGACCTCTCTCTGAGAGTACTGCAGTCTGTTCAAGGAAGCTTGGAATTAGCAGTAGCATTCACGACATCAAATATAGCTATAGTTGCTAAATTCGAGGAAAAAGTTAAGATGGATGACCTATCATGCAGGCGAGATGGTTGTCCTTGCCAAAATTCGTAGAGCCTTGGTGTGAGCCTATAACCTCCCCAGTACGCTGGTTTTGGAATCGCACTTCTGTATATTTACATAAGAATTCACTAGTCAGCATTTTTCAGTGCGGAAGGATAGAACAGGACATGCATATTGTTGAACCAATGACTGAGTGTTTGTGCAGGTTAACAGATCAAATGGCAGAAACAATCCGAGTTATCAAGGCCTAAATAACATGCAATCTATCAAATGCATGGAAATTTAGTTTGTGTCCCTTTCTGTAGAAAAAATTCAGTTTCTTCTTGCGTGCAGATTGCAATTTATACATGATTTTTGTGCCATGTGAAGGATTCAAATTCAAAGATAGTAGGCTATGTATACAAAATAATATTCTCGGCTGAAGGAGACATGTCCAAGGAGCAATTGTATTCCTTTCTTTGCATTTAACCTGGACATGCACTATTGTCATAAGAAAACCATGTTTAAAAAAGTTGTCAAGGTCAGTCTATTTGCAAATAAGGGAGCATTTATAAGACAAAATATCTACAACAAATTAATGCAGAGCACTGCAAATGGGTAGATGTTAAAATTGGATACGGATGAAAATCATGAGATGAGTGTTGAAACTGAAAACAGAAGATAAATGTGGTTACAATCCAGATAAAGGGATTTGTTTCTTTCAAGTATTGGTATATGATCGCAATCCTAACCCCCTTCCCCCAAAAAAGCATCCACCTGCAGCACCTCCCCAAACCGTCACCGTCAATGCCAATTATATAAAACGAGAAATCACCAAAATGTGCCACGAAATTTATAAAGTCAAAAAAAGGGGGGAATCAAATTCAAAAATATGAAAGAAGGGGCATTTTCTAAGCTAAAAAAACTGATTGGAGGGAAAAATGATATTTTAAAAAATGTAACCACCTATGTAGCATGCCACATGAACGGAGGTGGGATTTGGGGTGGATATGGGTTGTAGTGTAATAGTTAGCAAGTTTACGGGGTTTAGGTCATAATAACAAAGAATACATGGCCGAGAAGGTAATTTGCAAAGTTTTTAAGGTTTGTTGTGTAAAAATCCCTAAAACAAAAGAATTTTGCAGTAGTTTTGAATGTTTATGAAGTTTTATGATGAGTCCTGCTGGAGGAAATTGGAAGATTAAAAAAGTATTTTGGCAGGAAAGATGTATATGTTTACTAATACAAATTCATGTTGTTAACCTCACTAAGCAGAGGAAAAGATCTGGCTTTAAATAAGGTTTTGAACCAGATAGAGATGCAACATCCAACTATAAACTGACTGCATGAAAGTGATACGACCTACAAGTGGTAACACATTCCCCAGGAGACATTCTAATTGTCAATTTAAATTTAAAAAATTGCCTCCATTTGAAAATATATTTTTGGCACATTCTAAGATCTACATCTAATGGCATTAATATTTCCAGAAAAAGCTGGAAACGATAATATATCAAAAGATTGACACTGAGTAATATTCTAAATGATAGAAAGCATACCATCCAAGTAAGAAAGTTGCTTATTTGGCCGCAACAGCCATCTAGCATGTCATTTAGAAACCAAAAGTCGAAACAACTAACCCGTCAGAATACTTCTTTTGCAGATCCAGATATGCTTGGTGCAGTACATCTCTCCCTGCCACAATGGCACTCTGAAGAAACACAGATATCGGTAAGATTTAAATGGTACAAAGAATGAGGATTTATCCAACAGATCAAGTAAAAAAGATACCTGCTTACTGACAAGAGCACCAATCTGACTTCCCCGAGGGCGACTATGAAAGTACTTTTCAGATTCCTCTTCAGGAACTTTCTCAACAGTTCCTTCTACTCTCACCTACAGTTTGATGTTAAATCAAATGATGAATTTCAATCTTTTGTGACGACAAATAAGTTAGTAGTAATTGTCTAAGATGAATCAGAATGGAGTACCAAATACATTAACTAGAGCCAACTAAGGGGCAGCTTTAGCTCAACTAATTAGACACATATCTGCTCATACACTAGTTAGACACATGCCTTAAATTAAGCAGTTCCATGAATTTTAAGAGCAAAGTCAACCTCCTGTGGATAATCATATCAACTCAACGTTTAAAAGCCAACCCAATACAAAAATGCTTGCTGGGATTTCCAACACCAGGGATTTTTCTTGTTTCCAGCACTGTGTTGATGCAGCGTGAAACAAATAAATAGGATTCTATTTTTCGCTCGCTAATTAAATTAAGGTTGAGTAAATTTTATCGAGTCCATTACAATTATATTTTAAATAAAGAGATCGCATATGATCTCAAATTGGTTAGTTAATCGGTTATAGTAAGTAGTTAGTCGGTTAGAGATATTTAGAGTACAAATTAGAATTTTATTTTGTTTGAATTTATTCTATTTCTATTTTCCTAATCAGATCCTCCTATATAAAGGAGATGATGAGCATTTGTTTTAATCAAATTCAAGAGTCAATTGAAAATTGCGAATTATCTCATCTCTATTTTCTTTTCTCTCTTCTCCCTCGACGCGATCTCCGTACTTCTTCTCCAAATCCCATGCATCCAGAGAGCCTTCTCTTCTCCACCCTCCAAAATTTTCCACCAAATATTTTCCATTGCCAAAATTATTATTTTTCATCGTTAGAATTTCCATATTTGCACCATTTGGTATCAGAGCATGACCCTCAGATCGTCCTTACGATATGACGCTCCATCCAGGCATTCACACGGACATAAATCCAAAGAATCTCATTCAACGGACCATGCATGGCGTGCTGACGTTAGAAAAATACTATCTGATATGCTCTACTTGTGCATAGATATGCAAGCTTTGGGAAGAGAAATGCGAGATCCACGGAATGTTGAATCGTTGACGCGACAACTAGAGGAGAATACAGCCAAAATCGTTGCACAGGAAGGTAAGAAAGCACCACTTCTCAACCTCGACATTGCTGTCCAGGAGGACCCCCAGCCTCCACCTTTTTCTCCTGCTGATATGATGTCGCCAACAACCTTGACAGTCCATCTGCAACCTCCCTTCACCGTCCTTGCACCTCCATCGATCCCCTCAACCCGGCTACAACCACCCTCGCCTCCAACCTCAACCCCTTCGGATGCCCCACCATCATCCGCGTCGAGCCCATCACCATCGACCCCATTGTTATCGCCTACAACCACACCACCTCTCCCTAACCCCACCAACGCCAACAATACCATCTCTTTCCTTTCCCTGTCACCCAAAGCCCCACCACCACAGCACCTTCCTTATGCGCTGCCCCAAAGCCACTAGGCCTACTACTGCAAGCAGCAATATCGCCGCCAACATCCACTCCCGATGGAGCCGCCGCTGCCGCCAACGCCCAAACCACCCACTGACCTCACCTCCACAACACCAATCATCTGCTCTCGATGGAGCCATCGCCGCCGACCTCACATCTCCCTTCACCACAATTTAGTGGCGTTCATCAGTCATGACCTTCCCCAATTCCATGGTTCCACCTATGAAGATGCTACACCAAATTTTCCTACACAACTTTGTAAGGATCTCTGCCACAACAGGGATGCCTCCACACACACCACATCAATTCATCGACCATCATCCTCTCCGCCATGATATCGATTCCATAAGGGCCACGACAAGGGCTTGGAGTCCGCAACATGCTTCTCATTTCTTCTTTCCGCACAAATTCCAAAATGCGGCGGTGACTCAAGGCAAAGCAACTCATCAGGAGATGAGTTTTTCGAAGCGGTAGAGAGCTGATGCAGCGTGAGACAAATAAATAAGGATATAATTTTTGGATTTTTACCTGGCATGCCATATAAACTTTATCAATTACCTCCACGAACTTTGAAACAACTTAATTCCTCCCTCGACCCCGTAAACTTGCCCCGTCTTACCCCACAGACCATGTCTTATATTTACTTTTACTTGAGTTAATAACATGGGTTAATCTAACCTCGTGTACATCGGATGGTGGATCTTCCACCTCTTCATGTCATTCTTCCTCTTCATCTTCTTTCTCCATTCCTCTTCTTCTCCCTCCTCTCTTTATTTTCTCTCTCTTTACAACATCTCCATCAGTCTACCAAATCACATTTTTCCCATTTTTACGGATAAACCACATCTTCCGATCACGAAAATGATTTTTTTAATCAAGATGAATTCTTGAACCGATTAATCAAATATCTACTGCTGCTAAATAAATATATTACAGGGGAGGAGATGGGGAATCGACGATTTACGGGTAGGTCCTTCTGTGGGCAGAGACTTGTTGCGGGTGGAGGCATGGGAGGAGGGGGCAAGTGTGGAGGAGGTGGTGGAGGGGGAGGGGGCAGAGGTAGAGGAGGCGCTCTCGGAGGTGGAGGGCTTTGCGTTGTGCTAGGAGGACCTGTGGTTCGTGGCCAACCAATTCACGAGGTTGGACAACAAGAAGCTTCATATAGGCCGCCTAGCGTCGCTTCAAGAGGAAGCTCGCCAGGGAGCTCAACAAGGAGTCCTTGCTGCGGGTGGATGTCGATACAGGGGTGGAGGAGACGGTGAAGAGCGAGGGGACGAGGCAAAGGAGTCCTTACATGCGGGGGTGGAAGGGGAGGGGGCAAGGGTCTTGCTGTGGCAGATGCGAGGGTGGATGAGACGGTAGAGGGCGAGGGGATGGGGGCCCTGCTGCGGACGGAGGCAGGGAAAGGAGGGGAGCGGGGGTGGAGGAGGCGGTGGAGGGGGAGGGAGTGACGAGGAACAAGGGGAGGAGGCGGTGGAGGAGGAGTAGCGGGGGTGGAGGAAATGGTGGATGGGAGGGGGTCATGTTGCGGGCGGAGTTGGGGGAGGCAATGAGCGGGGGGTGGAGGAGGCGGTGGAGGGGGTTCATGTTGCGGGTGTAGGCAGGGGAGGGGAGCGGGGTGGAGGAGGCGGTGGAGGGTCGGCTGGAGGAGGAGGAAGAGGCAGAGATGGGAGGAGATTCTTGGTGGGGAAAGAGAGGTGAGGAGGAGGGGGGAGAAAGGGATAATGGATGTTATTGTAATTTTTGCAAAATAAAAAGGTATTATATATAAGAAATTAATGGAATTTGGTTAGTTTTAACAATCCAATGGATGTGAGTTAATCGTAGAGTTCAAGGGGTAAGTGTTAACAAGTTTACGAGGACGAGGGAGGAATTAGGTTGTTTCGAAGGTTGTGGAGGTAACTGACAAGTTTATAGGGTTTGTCGGGTAAAATCCCTATAATTTTTGTCTGTTAGTTAAAGCAGGATCGAGTTAATTTTATTGAGTCCATTATAATTTTATTTTAAATAAAGAGATCACATGTGATCTCAAATCAATTACTTAGTCAATTATAAGAGGTAGTCGGGTAGAGATATCTAGGGTCCAAATTAGGATTTTTTTATTTGAATTTATTCTATTTCTATTTTTGTAATCTCACCCCTCTTATATAAAGGGGATTGTAGGCCTTTGTTTTAATCAAATTTGAGAGTTAATCAAAATTAAAGAATTATCTCACATCTCTCATCTTTTCTCTTATTTCTCTCGGCATGATTTCCGTGCTTCTTCTTCCCTAAATCCCTTGCATCCAGCGAGCTTTCTCTCATTTCCCCTCTGATTTCTTCCATCAGATTTTTTGACCATTAAAATTTTATTTTTCACTGTTGCAAATTTGGATGTGCATCATGTGTACTTCTCACTGGACTGAACTTCTATCATTAAGCCAAAGGGTGATGTGCATCATGTGTACTTCTCACTGGACTGAACTTCTATCATTAAGCCAAAGGGTGACTACTGAAGTCAACTAATCATCTAATTTATTAGAAAAAATAACCACAAAAGTATAAATTACGGGTATGTCTCAGTGAGGATCACAAAGCCCAAATATTCCTTCACAAGGCCAAAATGCCATCAGAATATGGCATTTCTCCCCTGAAGATTGTATCACTTCGCTGCAACAAAGCTGTCCACATCACTGCAAATGGCTAAGTCCAAACAACCACCAAAGAGCTGAAATAGAGGCCCCACATAAAGCAACATGGTTGAACTGATTGAAGTCTCCTCAGCAGCAGGGTACCTCGTCCACAAGGACATACCAAGTGTCTTCCATATTTCTCGAAGCACTACAAGCGTACCTTAGATCCCCCACCAGGAATGAAGCCAAAAAGCTACTAAGAGCATGAAATAATCATTATCATAACCATCGAAAGGCAGGTAACAAATTTGTAAACTATGAAAAGTGATGCATCCTAAAGATAAGTGATTAGAATAGTGAAAGATTGAGTTGGATGTCTTAGAAAGATCCACCTATAGCAGTATGGGGCCGTGTATCTTTGAGAGTATTAGACCTGAGTAAGGCCTACGTATAGAGCCTTGCACTACATATCTGAGTAAGAAAATTCAATGCAGAAAATACAGACTATTACATGCACCTCCCATAGAGTATGCTGGTCATCTTGACCTTCTCAAACCATATAATTTCACATTTCCGGTATATCTTTTAAGCATAATATCAGAGTAAATCTATTTAAAGCTTCAATTTAAGGGTTCATTTTTACTTTAATTGTATTTTTTCCTAATGTTCTCAAAGTTCCTAATTATTCGAAGACCATGCAGCTATTGCAAGTGACATTGAGAGACACAGGACGAGGCACTGATGGTGTTGAAGGTGTTGGGACTCAAGATGCAACGTGCATGTGGATGCACCACCATCAAGCTGTGAGCTAATAGCATAAGTTAGCCATTGAGTTTTTGTAGGTGATGCACAAATGATAGGAAGGGTGGTCCCTCAAAAGTGGATCAAGCCACAACCACATACGAGCATGCATAGTGGGGTAGGCAAGCAACCTGAGGGCAATCACACCATCATAAAAATGGGGGAGTTGCAGAAGACACGACTAGGACATGCAAAGGTGGCATTTCAACCACATGATGTTGATGATGAAGATGAGTTGGCAACAAGTCTCTACGGAGGATGGCCTCGTTGAAGGCACGATGTGGAGACAAGGATGAGTTATAATAAGTGCACTGCTTGAGGTGGCTCTGCTCCGAGCACACTTGGATCACACACCTTTGCTTTGGATCCCAGGGGAGGGGGCTGCCAGAGATTTCTCTTTCGGTTCAAGAAGGCCTGGTTATTGGAAGATGGGTTTCAGGAGACTGGAGGATTTTTGGAGGTGTTGTACTCCTGAGGGGACGACAACTTGCATGTTGACCAGTAAGTTGGGCATGCTAAAGGTTTTTTTTATCGAGGCTCAACAAGGAGATATGTGTGCAGCGTGGGGAAAGGAGGCAAAGGGTGCGAGATGGGGTCTCTTGGTTGGATCGGTTGGAAGATGAGCGGACGCTTCTGGAGGAGGAGATGGTGGAAAGATTAAGCATCTTGCAGAGATTATTTGCGAAGATAGGAAGGAAGAGGTTACGTGGAGGCAACGGGCCAAGAATCATTGGGCAAAGGTGGGGGATACAAATACTAGGTCATTACATGCAATGGCCAGTAGGAGAAGAAGGAACCACATACACTCAGTTGAGGTTGGAGGCTAGACTTTTGAGGGGAAGAAACAGGTGGGGGTATCCTTGAGATCGTATTTTTAGACTTGTAGTCGTAGGCGCTCGCGCAGTGATTTGGGGTGACAGGGAAAGGAGTGGCGCGGATTTATAAGGAGGCAGAGCCGTTGGTGAGAGAGTTCACGGAGGAGGCGAAGCGGGCGCTGCATGACTTGAATGCAAATGGGGCACCTGGCCCGGACGGATTTTCGGTTTGCTTTTATATGAAGTTCTAGGAGGTGGTGAAGCTGGAGGTGTTGGAGGTGCTGACGGAGTTCCGCAAGGGGAATCAGGGTTTTGAGAGGCTGAATAGAGCGCTCATATGTATGTTGCCGAATAGGAGAGCGCCTGCCAGGGTGGAGGACTACAGGCTCACTGCATTGTCAAATGCTATTTATTTGATTATATCGAATATCCTGGCTAATAAGATAAGGGGTGTGCTGAATCATATCATTTCCTCAGAGCAGTCGGTGTTTATGCCTGGGAGAGTTATGGCAGATGGACTGATCACGGCATCCGAGGTCGCTACGGATTGGAAGAGGACCAAGACAAAGGGTGTACTGTGGAAAGTGCATTTTGCAAAAGCACATGCCTGCATGGATTGGAGATTTTTGTAAGCCTCTTTGCAGAAGAGGTGTTTCCTGGAGGCATGGATCGTCTGTGTCAAGTGGTGTGTCATGACGGCCTCACACGCAGTGCTGGTCAACGGTCACCCGGAGGGGAGTTTCTTTCAACTACAGAGGGGCATCAAGCAGGGATTCCTTTAGCGTCGTTATTTGTTATTGTGGTGAATGTGTTGACAATGATGACGAAGTTGGCGATGTTTGATGGTTGGTGGTCTGGATACAAGAAAGAGGAGATTTCCATTCCATTACTGCAGTACGTTGACGACAAAGTCATTTTTGGGGGGCTAATTAGGAGGAGGGCATCGTGCATCATGGATGTTTTTGGTGACATTTCAGGGCAACAGGTTAATAGGGACAAATTCGTGGTTCTCCTGTTTGATCTTTCCGAGCAGAAGGTTGGGGGCGATGGAAGCATTGGGTTGCCCGGTGGTCGCCTTGCCGATAACTTATCTCGGGCTGCCCATGGTGGCGAGGAGGCCGAAGGTGAAGGAGTGGATATCATTGGTGGAGAGATTGGAGGGGAAGTTTGCTAGGTGGAAGGCGAGTCTACCCTCAAAGGGAGGGAAGTTGGTGGTTCTGAAGCATGTTCTTTCGACTGCCCCGGTTTTTTCTGCTCTACAAGAGTTATGCCAGCAGGGGTGCGGATGAGGATCGATGCTCTCATGCAGAGATTTTTCTAGTCAGATGGGAGGCAAGCTAGAGGAGGCATCCATTTGGTTAGCTGGGATCGATTGACGATGCAGAGGAGGAAGTGTGGACTGGGTATCAGGAGGTTGGGGGAGATGAATAAAGCTTTCATGGCTAAATGGGTGATGTG
Source organism: Ottelia alismoides (assembly GCA_037367405.1). Classification (NCBI taxonomy): domain Eukaryota; kingdom Viridiplantae; phylum Streptophyta; class Magnoliopsida; order Alismatales; family Hydrocharitaceae; genus Ottelia; species Ottelia alismoides. The sequence goes on along the minus strand of JAZKJV010000186.1, from coordinate 1,065,793 downwards.
CATTTGGGGGAATTCGGAGGACCTGGTTTGTAAGATGTTGAGGAAGATTTATGGGGTGTCTATGTCTTTGGAGGTTGAGGTGGGACGCACCCCTTCTACTTTATAGAGGGGTATTTCGCAAGTGGTGTCGGAGATGGCGGGCAAGTTGAGGCCTTGTCTTTGGAATGGAGGGAGATTTTGTTTCTGGTTGGATGACTGGTTGGGAGAGGGGACCTTGGGGGAGCGTTTCCCAAAGTTGATGCAGATGGTGGCGGAAAAGGCGGTGGTGGTGAGGGAGGTGTGGGGAGAGGGGGCTTGGTCTTCGATTTTTGTGGCAGAACTTTCGGATCAGAGAGTTGAGGAGTTCTTGAAGTTGCAGATCGAGTTGGTGAATGAGGTGGTTCCTATAGTGGGCAGAGATCATTACGTCTGGGGAGATGGCAGATTTGCGGTAAAAAAGGCTTGCTATTTTTTTATGGCGGAAGGGGTGGAGGTAGAGGATGACGAGGGGATAGACTTGCGATTGATATGGAGAAGCAAGGTGCCATACATGATTAAAGTATTTCCGCGATTGGTCAAGCTTGGGACGAGTCTTACGAAGGAGCATCGGGGGCTTATGATGGGGGTGGAGGATGTTTCCTACGTCGGATGCAGCTTAGAAGTGGAGGATATGGATCACTTGTTCTTCTTTTGCGAGTTTTCGACCAAGGTGTGGAACATGACGCATATCACCTGGCTTGGTGCTCAGGATGTTTCGTGCTTTTAGAGGGATATTCGTTATGTTTGTTGGTTTGGATATGAGGACATTGTACTTTCCTTCACGATGGTCTGGGCTATTTGGTGTACGTAGAATACCGTGTTTTTTGGGGGAAATAGTTTTTATTCCGAGAATGTGTTGGAACATTGTAAGGCGTTATGTAGATATTGGATTGTGTAATAACCTGTAATTATACGCTACATTGTACTTTCCTTCGCGATGGTCCGGGCTATTTGGTGCACATGGAACACCGTGTTTTTTGGGGGAAATAGTTTTTATTACGAGAATGTGTTGGAACATTGTAAGGTGTTATGTAGATATTGGATTGTGTAATAACCTGTAATTATACGCTATATATATTTATACATACTTCTTGAGGTGGATCCCAACTTGGGGGACCCCCCCCATTTTTCTTCAAAAAAATCTTATGAACCTGTAAGTTTCCCTCTTGAAAGGGTATCTGCTCATCATGTACGGAATCTTGCTGCATAGACAACTCAATAGTGCCATTAGTAGAAAAATGTGCTCATTACATACCTGAGGTGTGCTGGATGATGGGAAAGACGCATGAGTAGAGGGAACATAGCGATACCTGTGAGTAAACATACATGGCAAAAATCGAGTCAAGGTGGACGACAATCCATAGGTATCCACAAGAGTAGGTGTATGTACTGGAGGTGGTGGAGTAGGGGTGTAAACGAGCCGAACCTGAGCAAACCAACCCAAGCTCGGTTCGGCTCGTTTAACATACTTTCAGGCTCGGGCTCGGTTTGGCTCGATAAAATGAAAACTGTAATCAGATTCGGTTCGGCTCAGGTAAGGTTCGTAAAGGTTCGGTTCGGCTCGTTAAACGTTCGTTTAAGAATAAATGTTGTGCATGCATTTATGTTTAAAAGGAAAAACCACGGTTGTAGGGGAGGGTTCTGTGAGGTTTCGGGAATAGGGAATAGGGACTTAGGGAGTGGATGAATAGATGTGTTTGGAAAAATAAGTGAATGCCCTTATGTTAATATAGATGTATTTTTCCTTGTATATATACAATATATATGTATATATACTTTTATGTATGTATGTGTGTATATAATCGAACTTTTAACGAATCGAACCTGAGCCAACCTACGTTTTTGAGGTTCGGTTCGTTTATTTTATAGAGCCCAAACTCGTGTTCAGGTTCGGTTTGTTTATTATCGAATCTAAATCGAACTTTTAGCAAGCCGAATATGAGTGAATGTCGAACCTGAGAAGTTTTTGACAACCCTAAGGAGGAGGTGGTGGTGATGAAGGAGGTGGTAGAGCAAGTGTAGGAGGTGATTGAGTTGTAGGAGGTGGAGGCATGTAGACCTCCTCATCAGAGTTTAATGGAGACAGTCTATCACCTATAGAATAGAAACACATAACAGACTCACAGAATGTAATATATGTACTGGCAAAGTATTTCCATCGAAGCGGATCAAAGCAATGGTACCCTTTCTAGGTATGAGAGTAGCCAACGAAGACACACTTGACAGCTCTGGGGGAGAGCTTGTCAAGACCAGGTGAAAGATGGTGAATAAAGTTCACAGATCCAAACACAATAAGGCATGTAGACCTCCTCATCAGAGTTTAATGGAGACAGTCTATCACCTGTAGAAGAGAAATACATAACAGACTCACAGAATGTAACATATGTACTGGCAAAGTATTTCCATCGAAGCGTATCAAAGCAATGGTACCCTTTCTAGGTATGAGAGTAGCCAACGAAAACACACTTGACAGCTCTGATGGGAGAGCTTGTCAAGACCAAGTGAAAGATGGTGAATAAAGATCACATATCCAAACACACGGGTATAAGGGAGAACAGATCCTTCTCGAGAAACACAATCAAGAAATGAACTTTTTCCCAAAACATAAGATGGCATATGGTTCACTAAGTAGCAGGCAGTGGGAACCGCATCACCACAATAAAAGTGAGAAGCATGACTTTGAATCAGAAGGGTTCTGATTACATGGAGTAAATGACGATGTTTGCGATCGACAACACCGTTCTGCTGAGATGTATAGGTCGAGGTTTGGTGAACAATGCCAAAAAATGATTTAATAACAGATACAACCTCACTTATTCTTTAACAAGAAAACCCAAGAAAGTCTAGAATAGTCATCTACAACAACCAGATAAAAGCGGTGTCTTTGGTGATCAGAGATACAACTCAGACCCCAAATATCTAAGTGAAGGAGCTCAAACAACTGAGAGCTGCTCCGAGTCTGTTGATATGGAAATGAAGAATGGTGATGCTTCCCAAGCTAGCAAGCCTCACAATGGAAGGAATATCGCATAGAGATCTGTGGGAGGACATGACAATGCTTCTGCAGAGGAAGGTGGTGAAAACGAAGGTGCCACAAGTACGGTAAGACTGATCTAATAGGAAGGGTAGAAGCACCAGCGTAAGAAGGATGGACCAGTCTGTAAATCCCCCGCTGCTCACGGGCACATCCAAACACCCTGCCTGTGAGTATGTCCAGAAACACAAGGGAAGAAGGATAAAAAATGACATGACAATGCAAATCCTATGTAATTTGACTAATAGAAAGCATGTTCATCTGAAAATCAGGAGCATACAAAAAATTTTGCAGACGCATGGATGGCGTCAAATGCACCTCCCCATGTCCTGCGATGGGTAAGTAAACCTCATTTGCAATGACGAACCATCTATCAGGGGGTATAGACATGTGAGACTTGAATTGAGCACTCTGTCCACACAAATGGTGAGAAGCACCAAAATCCATGATCCAGTTTGTCATATCTACATTGTCACAATTAGTAAAAGCGTATGCAATACTTGAGGAGCTCAAAAAGGCTCTAGCAGTTGCTGTAGTAATTGTGGATCATGTAGTTGTAGTGCCGATAACTGGAGTCATCATCTCATGTATACGAGAGACAATGTCAACAAGGCGTAAATCTGCTTGAGGAGCTACAGTGTTTGAAGGCTCAACCTGCTCAGTCATGCGAGTAGATGTGTGGTATCCATGCTTCTGATAGCATGTGTCCTCAGAGTGTTATGGATGACGACAATATGTGTAGGGACCATGTTGACGCCCACCACCTCTACCATGGGGACTATGCCCTCTGAACAGAGTAGAATCTCCTCTGCCATGGGAAGCAAGCATCGCTGAGAAAGGTTGTGTGGTGGTCGCGGGTGGAATAAGAAGCATATTGAGACGACTATAAACTTCCTCCATGAGAGGTATGGTCGCCCTAGTAAGGAGCTGAGCTCGTGCTCCATCATACTATGGATCAAGTGCAACCCAGAAAGGTCCAGCAATCATGGATTCCAAGTATGCCATATGATGCTCTGTGGAGGTCATAATCAACATGAAGCTATGAAACTTCTCAAATATGCCACGAAGCGAGGAGTAGAACGTCTGCAGTGGACATCCATTTTGTTTTGCTCTATATATGTCAAAATGAAAGCGAACACCACTGAGTGTCTCCCCCTGTTTCTGGCTTCGAAAAAATATATGTCAAAATGAAGCTGAAGAATCTTTGCTTCGTTCTTCGCTTAGGCAGAAGTCGATTCCGAAATATCTCACATTAGCTTAGTGGTGGGATGATTTACAATATCATCGGCTATCACTGTGGTGAGGATCTTATAGAGCCAAATACGTGCATACGTGTCATCTTACTTCCACGAAGCATTGTCCCCAGTCTTGTCCATCGGTCCTGACTTTGTCTGAATGTGCTACTTGTTGTATTGCATAAGGGTCAGAAACTACATGAACCACAACTCATAGTTGGCCCCATCCATCTTTACCATGAAAGTCGGACCCTTGAAAGAACTGGGCAAAGAAAAGATATCATCCTTGCTTTCTGGCATGATGGAAAAATGACTGAAAAAGGAACTCGACTGGGAAGTAGACCGATTAGAGAGAATCTACACAATCATATGGAGGATTCGTTGTACATGTAGACTCATACAACCATCCTATTCAATCCACGAACCATGCTAGAGTCTAAAACATGATTTAGAAGTCTGAAATCATGTTTTCCAGCCAACATTAGACCACAGTTCGACGTCGAAGAGGAAAAAAATCAGCCCTGGAGATTGTGTATGGCATCGAGAGGCGCGAGGGATCGCGCTAAGGCAAGCAACAACAACGAGGCGTTACGGTTCCCGTGCGGCAACGCTGGGGCCTCCGTGGGCTATGACGACGATGCTGCTGCGACGCACGGGGATGTTGTGGCTGCTGCGATGATGCACGAGACCCTGACGGTTGTGGCAACAATACATAGAGCCATAATGGTTGTGGCAGCAACGCGCGGGGAGCGTGGGGGCACTTGCGAAGGCTGACGAGTGGGGGCTAGGGCATTGATGGGGTATTCGAACTCCGGTCTAGGACTGTCGCTCTGATACCGTGTGAAAGGAAAAGAATGAATTGTTTATTCATGAAGCCTATGGTTCTCTTATATAAGAGAGTAACATGTAAGGAAAATTACATAAAGAAGATAAAGGAAATAAATAATACATGAAAGACATGAAAGACAACTAATACCTCAACAATTGTCTATCAATTTTATAACTCTCAAATAGCTACCTAGTACTCTAAACAATATGAATATGACCCTAAGCCTCGTTTCACTATACATAACCAAGAATTATAATTCTATTCATTCAAGTAAAGGAAGAATGCTCGATACATGTGCGATATTCAAGCTCTTAATCATTCAAGCTCAAGATACTCTAAATTGATCTCAAGATATCTTCTCCACTCTTGAGAAGATTCCGCATTTTTTGTGTTCAACAACTTATGCTTGTAGTATTATTGAAAATTGCTACCAACTTTCATTTTATAAATTGTAGTCAGGAACTTCGCATGAGAGTTCCTTTCTTCATGGAAAAGAAATCTTCTTTTAGTATATTCAAAGAAGGGAGACTGTAAAAGGTTATACTACCCTCAATTCCAAGCAACTATTGAAGGGAAGATTCATCAAGAGAGCATAGTGGAAATCCTACAAGTATTTAGGTCACGGTTTTCACTCACTTGAGTTTCTGTGTTATATTCTTCGTAAAATATGTGTTTTCCATCTCTATAATCTTTACTCTTAAGCTGATTAAAATTTTAATTTGAATTGGTGATTGCAAATAAATTCGTCGTACAAGTCACCCCCACCCCTCTTTGATGACTTCTCATATGGAAGTATATAAGTGTTGCTGGACCCGAATTAGCGTTATTAGTGATGCCTTGGCATCACTGATGACACCTATATGTGTAGTTGGTAGCATTTGCCGGTAATGCATGTGGCGACACCTTTAGGTGATGTCATTGACAACTTTCAAGATTGATGTAACAAGTAAGGTGCCAAGGGCCCCTTCGCGGCTAGGATTTTGATGAAGGGGATAGAAGCCTATTTATGTAAGATATCATGTTATTGATCTAGGACCAATTTTCTAATACCATCTAGGAAGAACTGATTGACTTGTTTAGTAAGATCATTGACCCCTCTTATATAGGGGAAAGAGAGATTCTAGGATTTCACAGGAGAATTGTATAAATATCTCAAAGAAGAGAGTTTACAATTTACCATGAGATTACATAAATGACCGTCATAGAAAGAAAACCTACTACACATATTTTTCACATAAATAGTTTCCAATGGAAACCTTATTGTCGAAGAAAGTGCAAATGGTCTTGTTAAGAATATCGGTTCTTTAAAACCTAGTGCAATATTGAAGCAAAAAGGTAGGTGATCCCTATAAGCTTTTAGTCTAATTTATTTATTATTTTTTCTCAGCACATGTACCTTTTGAATTTTTTCGATCTAAGAGGCTCAGGTCTTTGCAAACAAATAAGAAGAAAAATAATATTGATTGGTTGTTGAGAAAAAATAAAGAAAGAGATTGATAGGAAAGAGAAAAGGAGACAAAAGGAAAATCCAGAAAATCAAAAGAAAAAAGAGATGTTTCTCCCCTTTTAACTTCTTCTCCCAACTTGGTCATATCTTCATGCTTCCATCAAGTATGGGAAAGAAGGGAAGTCTGAGAGAAGACATAATGTTGGTTAGAGATCTCCTTAGCGAGATTGTGTGGCGGTGACTCTGATTGATTGATGTAATGCAACATGCAAGATTGAGAACATGATGTCTACTCAGTTTCTTAATGGATTTTCATTTCATAGTACATCCCTCCAGTTCCTCCTATATATATGCATGACCAAAATACATCATCATCTTCATCAACAATTATAGGATAATGAGCAAAATCAAGGAGGTTAGTATTATCATGTATTCGGTATCGAGAGAGAGAGAGAGAGAGATTGTTTGTGCAAACTTAGCATTGTGTGCTCCAAAAGAGAGGTGTAGAGTATAGTGAAGGATTGAGACAAATTGATAATTAGATCTTGCAGAACTGTCCACCACCTAATATACTATGGGGTCGTGTGGTCCCACATCACCTACTGTGTGAGAGATGGGTGTAAGTGGCAACCATATGTAGCACATAGTATTAGATTTTAGTTATAGAATCAATACAAGAATACGACTATTAAGCTACTTCTCTCATGGATTATGATAGAAAATAAATATGCGGAAGCGAACATGGAAAAAGGAATAAAGAACATGAAGAACGTGGGATTTAATGTGGAACTCTACTCTGTGAGGAGCGGGATGAAACCACGAGAGAACGCCTCAGAGGGTTGGTGTGTCTATTGCACTTTTCTCAATGGACTACAGGGTGTGGGGCTGTATATATAGCACCCACGGAGTCTACACATCCCACAGGTGGTAGATGTGGTACTAACCCTGGATGGGGTAAATGGATCCTCTCCAAGATCCATTTACCCATCTCCCATACATATGGTGCACAATCAAATACTCCAATACTCCCCCTCAAGTTGGAGCATGCAATGCTTGGATAAACAGGAAGAAACTCAACTCACGCTACAAGACACTACGGACAATATCAACTCAACGCGCACAACTGCTATAGTCAAGGACGTTGCTTCTCATGCCGTGCAGGTAAGAAAGACGAACGGGTTGGAGTGTGAGTCTGCTGAATCTCCTCGTCAGAGAGCATGTGCTCTGAAACTGCGCCTGTCAAAGTCACTGCAATTGGAAATGAGTATCCTCGTCGGAGTACACTCACCCGCCACAATATGTGGACAATTGCTCCATCTCAGAAAAGGGCTGAACTGACAAGGCCGTAGAAGTGCAATCCTCGTCGGAGTCGACGGTCGCTGGAGAATGGAGTCTGAAAGAAGTCTCCTCGTCGGAGAACTGGGTCTCTCCCATCTGGCACAGAGAATGGTGCACTACTCTGGTGTCCCTATGGTACCATATGAAAACCCTTGCCAATATGGTATAGGGAATGGTCCTCTACTCTGGAGTCCCTATAGCTCACATGAAAACTCTAGCCGACACAACAAGAAGAATGATGGGGACCACTACAAAAGATTGCGAACACGTGCACATATGAAAATAAGACCGCATCCATGTCTGTATCAGAAACTGACACAGAACATCAATCGTCGAGTCTGAATATCCGTTGTAGAGTCCGAACAATATCTGGTTGGTCTGAGGAATCTGCAATCTGGAGAAGACCTGTGACTCTACATATACTTCCCCTTTCTCCCATACTTGTCGGAAAACAATGGCATCGACAAAGTTGGGAGAAGACACGAATATGAGGAGAAAACACGAAACCAATAAGCCGATTACACATTTTTCGACTTCTCAAAACATGGATTATGTTTGGCAGTTTCATTTTTTTTACGACTCACCTTTTTTAAAATTTTTTTTGAAACACATATTTAAGCAGTTAATTAATTAATTTTTTAAGGCTTTCGCAAATCATTTTTTTAATGTACGTACGGCTTTTCTTAATTGTACGAGCCTTTTTCAGAATATTTTTTTTGAAACATCGACCGAGCAGCCTCCCCTCCTTTTTTTTAAATACTAATCATCCAAAAACAACCCATTCTTTCTCTCTCTCATTTAAAAAAAACACCCATCAGCCCACATGGGACGAGAAGCAACAAATTTTTTTTAAAGCGTGAACGGCATGGCTCATTCAGGGTTCCCTATTAGGAACCCCTTTTTCCAATCGAGCGCCCTGTGACATGAGCTTCATCATTTGATGTCGCATCTCTCGCGCATGGAGATGGTGCCTCTCATGTATGGAGGCATTGCGCCTTAAGGTTGCATGCTTGGAGGCGCACAGGAGGTGGAGGCTTCGCGTCTGGAGGGTGTCGACGCCATGAACAGCTGCCTGGAGCTTCTTGGCACCGCATGGAGGTTTCGCACCTCCTGGAGCAGCACAAGGGCATCGAGAAGCCGCCGTCTGGGATCTGGAGGAGGGCGTGTGGGGCTGCGCCACCTGCTGGAAGGGATGCAGCGCTGCCTGGAATCTGAATCGGAGGGGGTGTGCCACCTGAGGTTGCTTCGCGAGCATTTTGCAGAAGGTTGCACGGGTATGGAAGATGCGGCTGATCCGCTGCGCGCGGAGGAGACCCCTTCGAGACCAAGGATGGAGCGAGAGCGGCAGAGCCGCCACCTATGGTCAGGGGCTCGCCACATCATGGAGGAGGATGGCAGTGCCTGCTAGGGTTCCTGGAACCTGGAGGTCGAAGCGTGTGGCTGAAGATGAGCCACATGATGTGCGGCATTGCTTGGATTTCCAGCTGGAGGAGGAAGGCGCATGCCTGCGCGTGCTGGATCTGTGCGAGGCTCGTTGTTTCAGATGGTCAGAATGCCGACAGAAATTTTTTTAAGCAGAACTAGGGTTCCAAGAAAATCCTAGAACCTGGAACTCGTTCTAATCTTCAAACATCGAATCTTCAAGAACAAGACTTCCAAAGAAATGAATCTCGAATAGAAATAATAAACATAAAAGCCTCGGGAATCACACCCGCTCTGATACCATGATAAAAAATAAATATGTGGAAGCAAACATGGAAAAAGGAATAAAGAACACGAAGAACGCGGGATTCAACGTGGAACCCTACTCCGTAAGGAGCGGGATGAAACCACGAGAGAACGCATCAGAGGGTTGGTGTGTCTATTGCACTTTTCTTAATGGACTACATGGGTGTGGGGCTCTATATATAGTACCCACGGAGTCTCCACATCTCACAGGTGGTAGATGTGGTACTAAACCCTGAATGGGGTAAATGGATCCTCTCCAAGATCCATTTACCCATCTCCCATACATTTTTTTTGAAACCTCAAAAGAGGGGGAGTCACTCGATGGTGATCGCCCCAATATATTAAATAAAAAGAAGAAAACAAAAGTAAAAAGAAGAGAGAAACTGTACAAAGACGGCCAACCAAAACTGGAGGCCACTAAGAAAGGAACCCCCCAAGTAGCAGCAAAAATCTAGCCATGGTCCCAATCCTCCAGAAGACGCTTAGCTCGTATTATGATATTTTCCCTGTAAAACCGCTGAGCCGAAAAGATTGCTTCGTTCCTCCCAAGCCAGATGCTCCACACCCTAGCGATTGGATCAAAAATAAGCTTCCTCTCCCTGCCCCTCGAGTTAATCAAACTGTCGCACAAAGCTGGAAAGGATACGGGATTGATCCAAGGGAGATCCGCCCAAATCGTGCAAAAGTGGCTGCATTCGAAGAATAGGTGAGTAATTGTTTCCTGTTCCGCATCACATAGACCACACAAGGGGCTAACGTTCGGAAAGAGCACTGCACATCTATCGCGAGTCAAAAACCGCCCCCGACGAAGAAGCCATAAAAAAATCCCAATGCGCGCAGGAAGCTTGAGGCCCCACAAGAATCGACAATCGCGCACCAAGATATCGTCATCGGCAATGAAAGGGTGAGCGAGAGCAGAATAAGCCTTGCGAGAAGTGAAGGATCCATCCTTCCAAGTCCAATGATCGCGCATAGCTGACGGGCGAGGAGCGACACCAAGATGGGCCAATAAAGATAGATAATCTTGCATCCGCTGATCGGACAGGGACGCAGCGATCGTAGGGCTCCAGCAACCGTTGTCCCAGCAAGACGCCACCGTCGCATCTTTGTCCTGGACCAAAGCAAAAAGCCTCGTAAACATTCTGTCAAGAGCACCCCTTCCCGTCCAATCGTCGGTCCAGAAGCGAAAGGAGCACCCGTCACCCAGCACCGACGAAAAGAAAGATCGGTAAAGCCGGAAAGCAGCCGTCACGCCGCGCCAGAAGGGAGAAAGGAGGCAAATCGAGTTCCCTCTAAAGGCTTCAATCAAATCCGCACCCAGCAGATTACGCAGGACATTAAGCATAAAGTTTTCCTCCTTTCCCCACACCCTATCAGCCCACTTGAGAAGGAGAGCTTCATTAACCAAATGCAGGTGCCTGACACCCAATCCCCACAAATTCTTGGGCCGAGCCACCACGCTCCACCCCACAAGGTGAACCCCTCTTCTCCCCTCCCCCTTGCATCCCCACAGGAACCCACACATGCACCTCTCCAGCCTAAGGCGAATCCCCTTAGGCATACCACGGACCGTGAGCGAATAGATAGGTATAGAGGAAAGCACGACTTTAAGAAGCACCAAGCGCCCACCCTTGGACAGCAACACCGCGCGCCACCCCGCGAGTCGGGCCTCCATCTTCTCCACGACAACCTTTCAATCACGAAGACGAGCGTGCCCGACCGCAAGCGGTAACCCAAGATAGTCAAAGGGGAGAGAAGAGGGGCCGGACCCTAGGAGTTGAGAGCAAGCCAAAGTCTCAACTTGTGTCATACCAAAAGGCACCATTTTTAACTTCGCCACATTAATCACCAGGCTCGATGCCTCGCTGAATAGTTGGACAGTAGTGGCCATACCGGCTACATCATCGGGCCCCCCCTCAACAAAACACAAAGTGTCGTCAGCGAACTGAATGGATGGGACATGGAGATCCCCAACTAAACAGCCCCGAGTCAAACCCGCCGAGGCCACGCCCTCAATCATGCGTGGCAGGACATCAGCCGCCAAAACAAATAGTAAAGGGGCCAGAGGACACCCCTGTCTAACGCCCCGCCTCGGTTGGAAGAAGCCCCCCACCAGGACTCCGTTCAGCAGTAAGGAGAGGGAGGCCGTGGAGACACACCTCCGCATCCAAGAAATCCACGTCGGGGGGAAGCCCCGCCGCCTCAAGACCGACCACAAAAATCTCCAATCAAGGCAATCGTACGCCTTTGCAAAGTCAATCTTCCATAGGATCCCCTTAGCATTGGACCGTCTCCACGCCGCTACGAGCTCGGAAGCCACAGCAAAGCAGTCAGAAATATGATGGCCACGGATAAAGGCCGCCTGCGTAGGCGAGACAAGGGACGGCAGAAGGGGAGCAAGTCGCCTGGCCAAGAGTTTAGCGATGATTAAATAAATCCCGTTCGAAATAGAGATCGGCCTGAAGTCGTCAATGCGGCATGCCGGTTGAGCCTTGGGTATCAACACGATCAGGACCTTATTAATCTTATCAAAACCACTGTTGCCGTTGTAAAAATCTTGAGCCACCTCCAAGACATCAGCAGCCACGAGGTCCCAGAAATCTCGATAAAAAGCGATAGAGAACCCATCAGGGCCCGGAGCGGCATCATCATTAAGGTCCCACAGCGCGGCTTTAAGCTCCTCCAAAGAGAAAGGCCTCAGTAAGGCCGAAGCTTCTGATTCCGATATCGAGGGAGCCCCCTGACCCAACCAACGCCAGCGGCGAGGCGCCCTGGATCCAAAAGCATTTTTGAAATGGCCCACAATGGCAGAACCCATCTCCCTATCCCCAATAATGATGGAGCCATTAACCAAAATAGAGCGAATGGAATTTAGTCGTCGCCTACCACTAGCCACCCGGTGGAAGTAGGCAGTATTAGCGTCCCCCTCCTTTAACCATCGCAAACGAGACCGCTGCCGCCACTCAATTGAGCGTTTTTTGTCCTCGGCTTTGACAATATCAAGGTTAGATGCACGCTCCAGGAGTTCCTCCGCCGTTAAGTCACGCGCATTCTCCTCGCGGTCCAGGCGCACAATAATAGCCTCCGCCGCATTCCGAGACTCCACACGCGCGAGACGCGTAGACTTCTTGAAAGCTGCCAACGTCTTACGCAACGAAGCTAATTTTTGATCCAAGCGAGCAGCAGCGGCTCCCAAAAAGCTGGACTGGCACCAATGGTTAGTGACCAGATCTTTAAACCCCGACTCCAAGAGCCAACACCTTTCGTAGCGAAAGATACCCTTGGGTGGCAACGCATCCCCAGAGTCCCAAAAAATTGGATTATGATCCGAAAAAGAGCGCGGCCGAGAAGCCACCCAGCATAAAGGAAAGAATTCCATCATCTTACCATTCGCCAAGAACCTGTCAATTCTCGAGCGAGAAGAGCTATTCCGCCAAGTATAGGAAATATCATTTGGCACGAGCCCCTCCAGAGCCATATCTGAAATAAATGAGATAAAGTCATCGGAGCCAGGGTCCCGGCCCCCGCGCCCACGCGGCCGATCCGATGATAGTGCAATAACGTTGAAATCCCCTCCCAGGAGCCAAGGGGTCTCCGCGAAATCAGAGGCCATCTCGCGCAAATCCTCCCAGAGTTCCCTCCGCAGCAAGTGGCAAGTAGGAGTATAGATAGCAGAAAAAGCAATGTTTACATTGGATTCCACGCGAGATAAAACCACAGTCAATGAATGCCTCCCCACACGCATGGAAGAGAATTTGAGTGTCCCTGAGCGCCATGCCAGAATAATACGACCCGATGCGCCACTGCCATCAACAGATCTAAATTCGTCAACGGCATGTGCTCCGAAAGAGCGCCACAAGGAGTCGTCGATAACCGAAAGCTTTGATTCTTGGACAAAGACAACATCACAATCCCACTCGTTGAAGCGCATTCCCAGGGCCCGCCGTTCGTCAGGATCCCCGAGGCCCCGAACATTCCAAGAGAGGATCTTCATTAACAACCAAGTGAAGGACCCTCAGTAGGAGCGAGGCCAGCTGCCTCTGCCACTGAATCCCGCAAAATCGCGCAAGAAGAAACCATAGGGGAGTTAAGGCGTGGACGAGATCTCCTATTGTAGCTTATGCCGAACCGCGAAGAGGTAGAGACCGCAGGCACAGAGAAGGCTCCCCCATCCCCTGGAGAAACAGCGACATCGACATCGTAGGGTTCCTCCATCGGAGGAAGGAGAGGTTCTCGAAGCAAAGAAATGGTCGGGGGAGTCCAAGCAGGAGGAGGTAAGGGAGCCTGAGCATATACAGGAGAGGATTCGAACTCCTCGAGAAGAATCCGCCGAGTCATCACCGCCGAACCGCCGGGCCCGATAGGGATACCCGCCAGAGGCTCTGGAAGCATAAACGGGTCATCAGAAACCCGCACCCGAGGCCAAGATCCGAACCGCACGGATCCATTATGGGAATAGCTTGAATGATTGCGCACGTGGCCCGATACATCCATATGAATGCCAGCAGACGTCAGAGGAGGCGGTTGCAGGGCAGTCGAATCGTCCTCGGCAGCACCCAAATAAGAGAAATCACGCATGATAGGATCCGAACGCGTCTTCCGAGAAGACCGAAAGAACAACGGGCCAGAGGGAATAGACAAAGCAGGCGTCTCCTCGTTTCCGCCACCAAAACTTGACACGTGGCCTCCAGAAGTCGAACCGTCCATCCCCACGACTGGGGACCTTGAGGCAGCCATGATCGTCGGAGACGAAGACATGGCCGCCGGCGCCGCCGAAGGCGAAAGAATAAGGAACTCCACCTTAAAAGACCATCTGCCGATCTTCAAGGTCTCGAAGAGGATTGTATCCACCGCCTTTGCGAGGAAGGAAGAAGAGCATTCCATAAGGATTTTTGTACACGTCCAATCACCACCCGGAGATAACCCATCATCGAGAATTGCCAGCACTTCCCCCCAAACCCTGATGGCCCTTGAGAGAGCCGCAACCGTGCGAGAAAGGAAGGGAACTCCCCGCACTTCCGCCACGCAGACCTCCTAAGTTACAGAAGCACCGTCGGCCACCTTGAAGAACCTCCACACCACCTCGCCATCGCCTTCGAAAGAGAGGAGGCTTTCCCGCTGGTCCCGGGAAAGGCCATGAATGCAGCAGCGGGCAGAATCCAGCACGACGAAATCCCCGCCGAACTGGGGTCCCAAGAAAGCCAACACGTTGTTTTGCACCATATCCCAGGACAAACCGGGTTGCTGCAGGACCCCCACCACCGCGAAGCAAGCAGCAGCACGAGAACTCCCCGCCGCCTGAGAGTACACCCCACCAACCGCCAGTCCAGGCTCCAACACCCCAAGAGGTGATTCCCCATGCAAAGGCACCCCTCCTTCGAGGTCACCATTCCTCCCCATCATCAACGATGACCGTTCCTCCACAGCTTCACCCGGCCTCTCGACAGCACCCCCCCCCCGCACCACCTGAGCATAAGACCGCGATCCAACCCCGGCGAGGTTGACACCGCGGCTGCCATGCACCACAGGCGACAACACCGACGTAAGCGGGCGCGAAGAAGAACGACGGGAAGTCATAGAAGCTCTGCATGAGTTCTTCCGATGGCCAACTCCACCGCATGCATAGCATCGCAGAGGGAGAAGACAAGAGGACGCCAGATGACCATGAATACCACACAGGAAGCACTTTTTCCCCCGTTTTTTATGCGACACCTTCTCCCAGCTACCTTCCCCACCAGCACACTCCGCGGCAGCACCAACCACCCGCGTCTCCCCTTCCCCCCCCCCTTCGCGGCACCAGCCTGCATCGACCCTCCCCCCCCCGCTCCCCCTCGCCCTTGACGCATTCGCCTCCCCCCAGCTTCCCCTCGTTCGCACCGAAGGGCCTCCACCTGCGCCCTTTGCACCGACGCCCCTCGCACTCCCGAGAGACTTCACTCGCCACCCATCTCCCATACATATGGCGCACAACCAAATACTCCAACAGATTAGAGTGGTCATCATAACCATCTCAAGTCATGAATATTCAAGTTTCAATAATATTGTTGATGCATTATTTTCACATTCTCGTTTTCAATGGTAATAATATTGTTTCTCATAAGAAATCTAAAAAACAAACTCACATTTACCTTCATTATATAATTAAGTAATTATAATTCCACATGCATATATACACATCCATTACAAAAAGACTTTCCTCTGAGTTGACCTATGATGGTGACTACATCCGCTCAGGGACTAGTTTTCGAAGGCCTTTTTCATCCAATCCTAAAAAGAAAGGTCCACTCTCGTAGCCTGGGAAGAACTCTATCAGTGGTTGGCGAGAAGGTCACAAACCATGAAGAGTTATATAGCAAACTGTGGAGTTCGATCATATGCTCCCCCCATCTCTTTCTACATTGGTTGGTTGTCTAGCCTTTACGGGCAAAGTCCCCTCCAAGGATTTTCTATCTCAAGATAAATGTGTTCCTTCTATATCTAATAGGATTTTGTTCAAGTAACGGATTCTAGCCATTCGAAAGGATCTTATGATCAATCAAGATCCTTAACCTTTGAAGCTGATAGGTAATTCGTTCATGTTGTCATGCTTTCATCCTTGAGGGATCTCATCAAGGGTGCCAAGGATGAAGAACAAGTTTGGAAGGAAAGGGTTGTTGATCTTCATGGATGTATAGGGGAGGTTCACCAGTCCTTTAGATAAAAAAAGATATTCCATTTCAGGAATACTCATCATCAATAATCGATAATCATAAAAATTAAACAAAAGTCTTACAACAAGGCTAAGAACTGAATTAAAAGTTTAGGTGTTTTCCAAAATCCAAGGATTTACCTGGCGGTTAAGACCATCCCAATAAAACAAAAGTGACGCATGAGAATTTTCAGACAAGTCATGCGCCTTTCGACTCCCATAGTTGGTATACCTGCACAAAGAATATTTATTATGCAAGTTGAACAAAAAACCAAAATCCTGTACACAGCCCTCTTAGAATTATCTTTGTATCAAACAAAGTGAAGTAGACTGACCAGGGTGTTGGGGTATTTGGTTATGGCAAAATATGAAAAGCCAAATATGGCAAAATATTAAAAGCTTCAGAGAGTACTTACCAAACAAAACCATCTTTATCAACTCCTTTAAGTAAAACCATTCGTGATGAACTGCATGAGGAAGAGAACCGATATGAACTGAAGTAAAAATTTCTTGCCAAGAATTTAATATTGCATACTAAAAAATTACATGCACCGAGGATTTACTGATGAAATAAACCCACGCACATATAACTCTACCTAATTCTGGAGGCTTGCTTGATCATCAATAGAAAAAAAAACTAAAAATTATTCCAGCTGTTCAACTGAAAGAAGTGGTTTAGCATGAATTTGTTTGAAACGATATCCAAATTTCCACGATTCCAAGTGTAAAATTGTTGGGGATGTAAGAAAACAGTAGTATGTTTCATCAAGATGGTCATTGTAACACCCCAAGTCCCAAGATACAAGAATAACGTGCGAGATCGGTTATCGTACGCCCGTATAGTTCATTGGCCACATGATGAAGCTCTTGAGGACTTCGCCTTAGCGTACACATAGCTACTGATGGGATTTACTGCATGAAGGTTCAGAGGCCGTGGGTTCCCCTTAGCACAACACAAGTATTCAGCAACAACTGACTGCAACATCCTACGAAGAAGTGTGGGGCTCCTGATGATGTGGCATGATGACATGGCACGCTGACATGGCAGACAACATGGTACATTGACGGAGGGGGCGATGTGACATCAGTTGCAGAAGACGAAAGGATTGCTCGGAAGATGGATAGTCAAGGCATGTGAAGAGTCACCTCGGAAGACGAAAAGTCTTTACAGAAAATAAAGAGTCATGCATTCATTGTACATGTAATAATGGTGTCCCTTTGTATACCTCAGGCATGTATATATAAGGAGTGGTAGACCTCATTTGTAAACAACACACTTGAGAAAGTCTCTTGCCAATAACAAAGAGAAGTTAGTGGCATTGCTCGTGTTTCTTTGTGTGCTTGAGTGCTTGTGTGTTTGAAGTATTCAAGCGGCATGGTTACTCGACGTGCTAGTGTACGTCTACACGTATAAGGGAAGGCGGGTTAGCTTGTGATGGGCTAATGCTGCATAGGTTAGTCTCAAAATCGATGTTGAGATAATACACAAGTGACAACTAGTATCAGAGCTTGCGAGATGGCGCCCAATAATGGTGATCACACGGCTGCCTTAGAGGGAGTCATTGTGGAAATTCAATCCACAATGGATACACATACCCAACGCTTGGCTCAGCTGGAGGACGAGGCAAGCATGAGATCATCAGGCATCGACGTCGGGAGTTCGCGTTTGACTGACGTGATGAAGGCGCTTGGTGAGAAGCTAGAGGAACTAGAGGCCCTAGTGCAAGAGCTACATGAGTAGCTCTCCATTGTCAAGAAGGCAGCAACAAACGACGGTAGAGCCAGCGATGCACGGAGGTCAAAGGTCCCAGAATCCAAATCCTTCTCAAGTACACGGTGTGCCAAAAACTTGAAAAACTATTTGTGGGACATGGAGGTGATGTATTTGTCTGACCATGCGAAGGTATACTTGATGTATTTCAAAGTTGTCAAGACTCCTGAGGCGGAGAAGGTATCCTTGGTGGTGATGTATTTGTCCAACTATACGAAGCTATGGTGCAGGAGTCATGCATCTGAAGGAAGATAAGACATCTCATCCTAGGATGAGTTGGTGAAGGAGTTGAAGGAGCAGTTTCCTTGGTGGTGATGTATTTATCCAACTATACGACGCTATGGTGCAGGAATCATGCATCTGAAGGAAGATCAGACATCTCATCCTAGGATGAGTTGGTGAAGGAGCTGAAGGAGCTGTTTCTACGCACCAATACCGCTTGGCTAGCGAGGGAAGCACTTAGAAAGATGAAGAAGATGGGAACCGTACGGGAGTACGTAAGGCAGTTCTCATCATTGTTTTTTCCTAAAGTCAAAAGAGGGGGTAACACGCAACGGTGTTCACCCCAGAATTTCAATCAAAACATAACAAGTACATTATGTTACAAGGTCCAGTTTTCAATCAGTCTCTTATAATGGGAGAAAACATTCTCACAATAAAGACAATGACCCGAAAAGAGAACATCATTACGTGCCAACCAGATGGCCCATAGTATTGTCATCGGGGAAAGGACCTCCTTCCTAGGTCGATCACGCGTCCCTGCAAAGGACCCCCGGAAAGAGTCGAAGGAGTTTGTGCAAATCCAGTGTAGATCAGCCGCAATCTAGATAGGCGAGGACACAAAACAACGAAAGAAAAGGTGCTCTAACGTCTCGATATCATTACTGCACATGGGACAGCTATCAACAACTATCACGAACAGCTTCGCACAACGATCTTTAGTCATAATGCACTTCCTTCTTAACCATAAGAAAAAAACCAATCCTTTCCGGGAGCCTAAGAGACCAAACAAGCCCACAATCTTGAATCATGCTGTCAGAGAGGGTAGGTGGTGGCCTACAAATGGTGCTATAAGCCTCCCTAACCGAAAACGATGTGTCTTTCCATTTCCAATAATCCGCCTAATGGAAGGCCTCCCCACATGACTAAGCGAATCGAGGAGGTGGAGAAATTCCTCGAGACATTGATTAGAGAAGGAAGTTCTAAATTTTGGCATCCAATTGCCATTCTCCCAACAGTCTGCAACACACACCTCAGCATTATCAGCCAAAGCAAACAAACGAGGAAAACGCCAACATAAAGGGCCACCACCCATCCATTCATCTGACCAAAAGCTAAGCAAGGCACCATTCCCAAAAACCGGATGGAAAAGGTCATGGAAACGAGGCATCACCTTCTGAATCCCCTTCCAGAACGCAGAATAGAAAGCACCTTGACTCTGCACGCCATTGCCACTTAGCGAAACACCATATAGGTTGTGGATCAACCTGCAGCACAAATCTTCATCCTTACCTCAGATCCTACTCATCCACTTAAGCAAGAGAGCCTCGGTGAGGGTCTCCTGGCTTTTGATCCCCAACCCACCATTCCTCTTAGGCAAGGTAACAATCTCCCATTCAACCAAGTGGACACCCTTACCCTCCAGGCCATATCTGCTCCAAAGGAATTTGTGCATCGAACGCTCCAAGCGCGTCTTCACTCCCATCGGTAGATGTCTAGAGGAAAGGAAAAATAACGGAATCACCAACAAAACCGCCTTAATCAGCACCAAGTGTCCCCCGCGAGACAACAGAGAATTCTTCCAGCCACCCAATTTCCTTTCCAGCTTCTCCACCGCGCGTAGCCAGTCTGTAAGCTTTAATATGCCAGCCGTGAGAGGGAGCCCAAAATACCAGATAGAAAGTGAACCACACGTCGTGCCCAGTACCGTACTACAGGAAAGCGCGGGGTCCTCCGACATGCCGAAGGGAACCATAATGGATCTGCCATAGTTCAAGCCAAGCTCGGACATTTCTCCAAAGATCTCGATAGTGAGGAACAAGTCATGCGCCTCCTCCTTGCCACCCTCAATAAAAAGGATCGTGTCATCCGCATACTGAAGTATGGGAATGCCGATCTCCCCACATCTGTATCTAGAGCAAAGATCGTCGGTCTGCACCTATTCCACCAATGCAAGCAAGTACATCCGCCATAAGAACAAAGAGCATGGTGGCCAGCGGACACCCCTGCCTGACCCCCCTCTGTGGCTGAAAAAAACCTTCCTTGGGGCGTCCATTAACAAAAGTCGAGAGCGAGGCTGTCGTGATACAGCGCTTCATCCAAGAAATCCAAGTGACTGGGAAGCCCCTCCTATGTAGAGCCGCCCACAAAAATTGTCAATCCAAAGTGTCATAAGCAATGGAGAAGTCCACCTTCCAAAGCATGACCTGTATGCCACTACACTTCCAACCAGAAAAGATTTCAGAGGCCATCACCACATTGTCTCTAATTTGACGGCCCGGAACGAATGATGATTGCATAGAGAATACCATGTAACCAAGGACTCTGCTAAGGCGAACTGCTAAGACTTTCATCACTATGAAGTAAATGGCATTGGAGAGCGCTATATTGGCCTATAGTCCTCAATTCTCTCCGCCGCTCCGATCTTGGGAAGGAGAAAGATGACCGCCATGTTAAGTTTATCAAACCCCGCATTACACCTACATAATTCCTCCACCATCTCCAGGACCTCTCCACCCACCAAGTCTCGGAACTCTTTGTAAAAGCAAATCGGGAAGCCATCAGGACCCGAGGCCCCCTCAGCATTCCGGAAATGTTCAGGAAGGCGCTATGCGGTATTCAATCGGGGGGTCACTGCATAGAGAGTATGCGGTATGCAGGGAGTATGCGGTATTATGCGGTTTAGTATTTTTTATTATTAAAAATATAAATAAATATTTAATATTATGGTAATATCCTCAATCGGGAGAGTATGCGGGGAGTATGCAGTTTTATGCGGGAGAGTATGCGATTTTATGCGGGGAGTATGCGGTTTTATGCGGGGAGTATGCGGTTATGCGGGTGGGGCTATTTAGCTTTATATTAAATAAAAAAAAGTTCTATCAGAAAAGCGGCCGAGTATGCGGCCGCATAAGGGGAATGCTCGGTCGAGTATGCGGGTCAACCCGCATACATGACCGTTTCATCATACTCGGAGCGGCAAGGCTACCAAGTACGAGTATGTGGCCGAGTATGCGGCTTACTCGGCCCTTTTTCTGAACACTGCATTCAAGCTCCAATTGCCGACTTAACCTCCTCCAAGGTAACCTACAAAGTCAAGCCATTTGCATGAATCAGAGAAAGGCGCAAAGCCCCAAGTCCACTCCACCTCCAATGTCTGAAACTAGTCCATCTTGAGAATGCATGAAAGTGGGCAGCCAGCGCACTACCCAGCTCCCTATCCCCCCTAACCTCTGTTGGCATCAATGATCATAGATCTGAAAGCATTTGTCCTTCGCCTGCCACTAGCCACTCTATGGAAGAAAGCGGTGTCCGTGTCTCCCTCAAGCCATTTAAGCTGTGATCTTTGTTTCTACCACACGATCCGCTTTCTATCTTCCTCACCAACCACTTTATGGGTGGCCGCCCTTATCCCCATCTCCTCATCATCAAGTTGTTTGTCATCTTCAATTTTGTCAAGTCTCTGGATTTCCATCTCCGTTGTAGTCCTCTTGCCTCCTTATCTCTCTAACCTCCTGCTTAAATGCATAGAGTCTCTAACGCAGATCAGACAACATCGCTACAAACCACGATGCTGTCGAGCCAGAAACAATTGAGGACCAGTGGGAAGCCACCATCTCCCCGAAGGAGTCCTCCAGAAGCCACGCTCTCTCAAACATGAAAAATCCCCTTGTCATAGAATGGTCGCCGGAGTCCTAAACCAGAGGAGTATGATCCGATCGAGAACGTGGTCTGCTTGAAGCAAAATAGAGAGGGAAAACTTCCATGAACTCTGACGAAGCAAGAAAACGGTCTATGCGTAAGCGAGACCCCGACCTCCGCCAAGTGTACTTCGTATATGTAGCGTCCAAAATCTCCAACTCCAAGTCATCAATGAGCTCCGTGAATTCAAAAGAGCCCTAGTCCTACCCCCTCCCCCCAGTTGTGGGCGATTAAAAGAAAGCAGCGATACATTAAAATCTCCCCCAATAAGCCACGCATAATTCGGGAAAGGATATCTCGCAACGCGAATATCCGCCCAAAGCTCATGGCGCAAGGTCGGCTGATAGGGACCATAAACTGACGAGAAGGCAAAAAGAGCTGAGGTACTGGAGCACTCTAAAAGAACCGAGAGCACATGAGAGCCCTTCACCTCCGAACGAAATCGAAAAGACGAGTTTTTTCAAGCGACAATCTGATGTCTCGAGCTTCCCAAGGCATCAATTACCCCATAACTAGACAAAGCAATCGTACCAAAAGAACTCCAAAGACCCATATCGCAGGAACCTAGCTTTGTTTCTTGAAGAAGGATTACATCGTAGCCCTACTCCACAAATCTCTCCCCCAACACCCTTCTTTTTTCCAGGTCACCCAGACCTCTAACATTCCAAGAAAGGATCTTCATCCAGAAACAACCTGTGCACCCATTAGCCTCATGGCTCCAATTATTTCCGCCACCTGATCCTTTCGCTCTTAAATTATCTGGTCCTAAGCACTATTCATTTTTTGTTTCCGCCTTCTCCTATATCTTTTCGCATTTCCCATTTCGCTTCCCGACGAAAGAGTGCTTGTGACTCCTGTAGCAAAACCTTCATTTTTCACATTCCCATCAGAAGTAGCAGAAAGAGTCAACGTACCTACCTATAACATCCGTCTCATCCCCACAACACAACAACACAACAACAAAGCCTTCTCCCACAATTAAGTAGGGTCGGCTACATGGATTCTTCGCCTCCATTCAGATCTATCTTGGGCCAATCGCGGGCTTATATCCACAAAACTAAGATCCCTTCGTATGGTCTCTTTCCAACACTTCTTGGGTCGTCCTCGCCCTCTCTTAGTCGGCTCAACATCCTAACACTCACATCTCCTAGTTGGTGCATCAGCTGATCTTCTTTGCAAATGTCCAAACCATTTTAAGCGGTTTTCTCACATCTTATCCTTGATCGGAGCTACATCAACTTTCTTTATGATTGCATCATTCCGAATCCGATCTTTACGTGTGTGTGTGTGTGTCCACACATCCACCATAGCATTTTCATTTATGCTACATTCATTCTCTGCACATGTCTATGGTTCACATGCCAACATTCAAATCCATAAAGCATAGCAGGTCTAACGGCTGCTTTGTAAAACTTTCATTTAATCTTTAAAGGAATTTTCTTATCACAGAGAATAGCTGAGGCTCCTCTCCACTTTAGCCAGCCTGCATTCATTCTATTATAAACATCTCCACCAATTTCCCCATCATGTTGCAGAATAGACCTAGATATCTAAAGGAATCTCTCTTCTGAATGTTATCGTCACCAATCTTCACCTCGATTCCTTCACCATTGCTTCCATCAAAGGTGCACTCCATATATTCCGTCTTAGCCCTACTTATACGAAATCCTTTACTCTCCAACTCATGTCTCTAGACCTCAAGCTTCTCATTTACTCCGTCTCTAGTCTCGTCAATTAACACAATATCAGCAACAAATAACATACACCAAGGTAACGCGTCCTGAATGTGACTGGTCGACTCATCCATAATCAAAGTAAAAGAAATGGACTCAAAGCACAACTTTGATGTAAACCAATGTTGATGTCAAAATATCCAGTCTTCCCAGACGACGTCCTTACACAAGATAAAGACCTATCATACATGTCCTTTATGAGGTTAATATATAGGACAGGTATTTATCTCTTCTCCAACACTCTTCACAATATCTCTCATGGGACAGAATCATAAGCCTTCTCCAAATCAATAAATATCACGTGGAGGTTCTTCCTTTTAGCTCGATAAATCTCCATTGTTCTCCTCAGAAAATGGATGGCTTCAGTCGTTGAGCGACCTGACATGAATCCTAATTGGTTTTCTTTTACATTGGAACCTCAACCTTCTTTCGATCACACGTTCCCAAATTTTCATAGTGTGACACATCAGTTTGATGCCTCTATAATTTGAACAATTTTGAATGTCTCCTTTATTCTTATAAAGAGACACCACGATACTCCTCCAATCTTCAGGCATTTTCTTGCTTCGCCAAATAACATTGAATAGATTCGTAAGCTAAGTCAAACCACGCTCACCTAAAACTCTCCATACTTCTACAGGGATGTCATCCGGTCCTACACCTTTTCCAGGTCTCATAACCTTCAAGGCCTCCTCTACTTCCTTTCTTTGTATATGTCTATAGCATGCACAATTCAAGTAACTTTCACTACAAGCTAGATCACCCAAACTGATATCTTTATTTCCTTCCCCAATGAAAAGTTTATGGAAGTACTAATCCCACCTAGTCTTTATATCCTTCTGAGTAACAAGCACATGACCTACCTCGTCCTTAATGCATCTCACTTGAGAAAGGTCTTTGGTTTTTCTTTCTCTTGCTTTGGCCAACCTGAATATATCCTTCTGTCCCTCCTTAGAGTTGAGATTTTTATACAAAACTTCATAAGCTTTTGACTTAGCTTCGCTTACGGCCTTCTTTGCTTCCTTCTTTGCTATTTTGTAGTTTGTGACAGTTTCCTCTATTCTATCCTTAGACATAGCATTAAAGCAAGCTCTTTTTATTTTTAGCTTCTCTTGCACCCCTCCACTCCACCACCAAGCCTCCTTTTGACATGGAGCTCCTCCCTTTGACTCGCCTAGCATCTCTTTGGCTACCTTTCGGATACAAGATGCTACTGCCTCCCACATCTCGTTTGCACTACCGCTACAATCCCAAGATAAGTCTTCTAAAACCTTCTCCCTGAAGCTCGCTTGTTTCAGTGGAAGATTCCACCACCAAGTTCTAGTTATCTTAGAAACCCTCCTTTTCTTTACCAACCCTTTCATTTGTACATCCAAGACTAACAAACGATGTTGGGTTGTCAAACTCTCTCCTGGGATTACTTTGCAGTCTTTACAACATAGCCTATCTCTTCTCCTCAACGCAAAGTAATCTATATGTGTTCTAGTTGGCCCACTCTTATAAGTAATTAAAAGTTCCTCCCTCTTCTTCAAGAGAGTGTTTGCTATGAAAAGATCATATGTCGTTGCAAAATCCAGGATGGCTTTTCCCTCTTCATTTCTATCCCCAAAACCATATCCTCCATGAACACTAGCATATCCTGAAGCAATTTTTCCCACAAATAATCAGGCCACTAAATTATTTCTAAATATATATATAGATGTTGATGTCTTCTCTTCAAAGCCAACAAATAGTTGACATATACAGAGCCATTATCCAAGAACAACGGTTATAAAAGAGTAGGGTATCAGATTCTAGGAAGTTCACCAATTTTTAAAGAAGCATCTCAGATATGATTACATCATCTACGATAATCTCTGATCAATGATCGAAAATCTTCGCGAATAATTCTTTACGAATTAATCGCTAACTATTGATCATTATCAATAAGATTATTGACAAGATGCCTAGATTTGTAAAGTTGAGCACAACATAGATCGAAAAAGAAAGATGAATCAAGCGATGATGAATCAATGATAACTGATAATTAATTGGGTCGGTCATGGTGACCCCTTACACCTGATGACCCTTAGCTGGGTGAAAGATAGGAAACCTAGTTAAGGCAGCAGTCGCCTAGTGTGTGGGTTTAGGATCCCAGTCCTTTGTACAGTTTTTACGTGAGCTCGTAGTGTTTTTACGCTTCGTTGGGATTCAGGTGTTTTCCCAGTTCCGCTGACCATGTTTTCAGTAAGGTACCTAGGCTTTTCGAGCTCGTTTTGCTCCTACCGATTGGGCTAGTTTTGGAGTGACTCAGACCGGAGAGTCTCTCCCACCCATCTTAGGAGCGTAATTTTGGGGTGTGCCTAGTCCTCTCCTGGACCGCACTTCAACAGGGAGGGTGAGACGGAAGAGTCTCTTAGGAGACTTCCTCACCGCTAAAGTTTTTGTTACTGTTCCACTAGTAGGTTCTGGCGAAGAAAAGATCATTGTCAGATGGAGTTGAGTTTGGTTAATGTTTTGCCAGTAGGTGCTGGCAAGGAAAGAGATTAGATCATGGAAATTTTCGATTATCAATCATCAACCATCAATATTTAATAAGATCCATCATAGATTCATAACATGTGATATCCCACAACAATAGAAAGGAACAAAGAATCGTGAAATAGAAATCTTCTGCACTAGAATAAAAACTACTACTACATATTGTTAGATGAAGCTAGTGGACGTGTTGCGAACTTAGTTATGACCTCAAATTTCAGCGAAATTCGGTCGAAAATCTGTCGAATATCGATATCCAGTCGAAATCGAAATTCGATCGAAATGACCGAAATATGGGGTCCTAGTACAAAAAATGACCGAAATGACTCAAATTCCGGTCGAAATTCCATCAAAATTCTGTTTTGGTCGATACCGAAATGGTGACCGAAACCAGCATTTAAGACCTTAGTTAGGATGCATTACACTCCAACGTATGCATATGGAGGCATCCCAACTTTAAAGCGTTCTTCTTGTCTTATAGTCATAGTATAAGGTCTCACCCAAACCAAGACCATAGACTATCCACTGAGCTTGAGGAATGAGACAAGGTCAAATGTCAGAACAAGAAACACATCATCTACATCTTCTAAAATCACTCAACATATCTCATAAATAATAAAATGATATTTGCCTAAATATGGATCTTATAATTAAATAGGAACATTAAGTGGAACTAGTTAAGATGGTCGATGAAAAAGAGAAATCATATATATATCAACTTGAAAGCCAGCTTCCATGAGAGTGGCTTGCTAAATTGAAATGTCAACACCTATCTACTTGCTTTCTTTTGAAACCACTGAAATACATGTTATTTTTAATAAATTAAATTGTACTCAACCTCTGTTGACATTCTTTTCTTCGTAATATGGATGGCAGGCAAGGCATCTGGGACTCAGTAGATTGACAGCTGGACCTTAAACTTCCACAGTCCAGACTTTAACTTTCGACTGTACACCTTATAGCCTTTGTTCAGGTTATATGTAACTCTCATGTGCGTATTTCTCTCTCTTCAGTTATATTTTCAGATACATGTACAGATTGTCATTTTCTTTTGACAGATGTAATGTATATGGAAATTAATGCAAATGTGAATTTGGTGATACTAGTTAGTTTCGTGGTTGTTTATCATTATTGTGAATGTCATTTGAACAACGAAAAATTTCCTCTCAATTTCTGTAACCTAATGAGATCGATATTGAATATGGTACTGCGAATGTTGTGTAAACGGGAAACACGGATCTCAGGGCAGGCGTCTCATAGGTTTCTAGTTGATATGTACAAATATGTATTCAATAAACACGCACTCTTCATTATTTAAAATTTTTATCAGGAAAGTAATTTCAACTTTTATTTTGAGTTTTCGTAATGATTTCACTATCTCATTGTGTTGACTATATGCAGAGGGCATTGTACCCCATTAAGTCATTGACTATTCTTTTTGCATGTATCATAGTGGGGTAACCTCTAGTGAAGGTTGTTAAAGAAGTATTTTCACTGGGAATTCCTACAAGCGGAGCTTTGGAGCCATTTTCACAATTTCTCCAATATTAAGGCATATATCAACCATCTCAAGAAGAATGGGCATGATTATGGTGTGTTTTTGGTCATCTGACAAGCCTAGACCAGCAAATGATGAAATTCCTTGTATACTAGGCAGAAAGCTTTAATCAAGCCCTTAGTAAAATTAAATAAGGTGAAGTGTGTTTATTACATTTACAACCCTTTATGGAGGGGATAGGTATATTATGAAGAAAATGGAATGCAGCAAATTGTTCTAGATGATAATGACTTCAGAGAGAAATATCTCCTCAGGATAGTCATTAATCACTACACGTAATTCCTCTAAGTTATCTTTCATCAACTCTTCTCTATTGACATTAACAAAATTTATTAAAGGCTAACAACTTTGGCCCTAGAAGTCAATCACATTCACAAATGATGCCACTCATCCCTCTTCCTCCCATCAACTCCCCTAACCCATGCCATCATCGCCACATCCTCCCCCCATCACCACCTCCTTCCTCCTAAACTCTTGATGCCCCTCCTTCCTCCCATTGGTAAACGACCTCTTCATGAGCACCCCAATCTCTAACCTACACTAGATTCGCAAACGTCCTCACCTCCACTGACCCTGCCATGATATATTAGTTGACACTCAACATCTATCATCACCCCTAACACCGATTCCCCATGAGTTATGCATGAGAACCTTTACGACCATGAAAGTATTGGTCCAATCGATCCCTAGTGTGGGCTCATCGAGGAAGAGGATGATGGAGTCGTGGATCATGTCGATGACGATGAGATGTACCTTCGCTCCCAGATATGTTGTGGTATGTCTCATCCCCGATGATCATCCTCGCAGCATGGCAAAGGCAAAGCTGCTCCACGAGATTCCTATGCATGCTCCTTGAAGTGGAGAGGAACTATAGGAGGTGGAATTGCGTGAAACTATGAGCACATCATCGACTGTGAGTAGTAGGCTGAGAAGGTTGTCCTGCAAAATATAAGCGAAAATCACCTTCATGAGTCGGATCCCCATGGACTCATAGTCCACCTGAGGCTCCCCATTAGCAGTGGATTGGAAAACATATCGATCAACATGATTATCCAGTTGTCGCTAGCGATGGAGTCGAGCAATGAATATGGGTGAAATCTCAACATTCCCCACACCCATGGAAGCAAAAGAGGTTCATGTGTCATATGGATCAGGACATTGTATGTGAGATTGGTGGAGAGGATCAAAGGGAGAGGTTTGAGTTGGAGGTGGTGACCACCCTTCGTCTACAACATTGCGAAAAAAGGAAGAGGAGGCGTTGTTGAGCCATTTGAAGAGGATGTACATGATAGGGGTGAGGGGTGGTGGTAGGAAGGGGGTATTGTTGGGGGGAGGAAGGAGGTGGTGCCAGCGGTGGGGTCAAGGGAGGTGTTCGGGGAGGTTGGGATAAGGGAAGGGGTGGTTGAGTCAAATAGGGAAGGGAGGTCAGGAAGGGGAATTGTTATCAGAGTGAGGTGGTGATTGCAACGTCGATGGTCTAAGGAGGAGTTGCTAGAGGGGTTACAAAATATGAACCATTAGATCTATGTGTGGTTAGATTAACTCAATGGTAGTCAGGTTAGTGAAGAAAAGTATAGAAAGCGTAAGAGTATAATATGGAGTGACTAAGCAGGCATGGGTGTAAATACAAATTATGAAAGGGTAAGAATGTAAATATGAAAGTATGCATGTCATGTGCATAAAAATCTCTGAACTATTTAGCAAGATCTCTAACCTTTGATCTTCAGTAAGGTCAGGATATGGTCAGCCACCAATCTGGGATGGAGTGGTTGTTATGAAAGCTAGAAGTGGTAATTAAACCCCACTGATGATCCTCGAGTGTATATCACCACCACACTAGCCCTTCCCCTAATCAATACTAGTAATCTGGAATGGTTATAAAGTTGTAAGCAAAAGACCACCTATGTCATGCACTAACTGAGATCGCTCATTAAAGTCTATTTCTAAAAATTGTACCGAGCAACATTTTAAAATTCCAAGGTCCAGTTGCAATCAATATACCTATGATTTCACTCAACTTTATCGCGATTGTCGGGGTCGGCAAAAAGTAAAGAAATCATTTTATATTAAAGAACCCCGTGAACTTTTTCTAGAAAACACAACCTTGCATATCTTAACAGGGTCTAAAAATATAAAGATTTTCAATATGCACGCTTTATCATTATTTACGAAACAAATTATAAGTATCAACCAAGAACCTAATACGTAGGCTTTTGACTCGCTCCTTCTCTTTATCGGAATAGTCAAATTAAGCTTTTTTGCACAAAAAATTGCCCTTGAACACATACAAATTTCATATACTCCGAATTTCAGGTAAAGAAGAGATCCGTATTTTTTCATGGGAGGGAAGTATAGAAAAATATATGTGAAAATGGAAGCAAAAATCATCTTTTCACTAATATGTAAGACATACGGCTTTCCACTCCTGTCAACTGTTGACAATGCCATAGCATTTGGTTCCCTCAAACCAGCTGCAACTGCATCATCAAACCACCTACGAAACTGCAGCAGAAATACCAAAACGTCACAAGGTACGAAACAAATTAGAGATGGCTTCTCCAGAATATGTAGACCACCCCCCTTACAATTAAGCAAGATAAAGAGATCACAAAAATACCTGCTCTGCAGGGTCAGCTACCACACTCTCTTCACGAAGTTCGGGGGAAACGTAATTCTCTCTTAGAGAAGATATGTCAACAGATGGAGGCTTTCCGATCCTGACACACATAGATGTTCCAGGATATGGTGGAATATGTATACCATACCTATCGATGATGGATGGTGGAACGAATCTCCCACCTAAAAAGTGGTGCGCACCAGAAAATTTCTTTGCACACAGTTTTGGTGCAGTTAACGAAACCTGCATATCAAGTAAGACCTTATCGCAAAAGATAGAGAAAAGGTACCAGCTGCACATTAAATCCAATTTCCGGGAGGAGGGGATGGGATCATTTGATACTTACGAGCATATGGGGTTTGATTCCATCCCCAGTTATGTCCCCCTTTTCGACATGCCATCCAGATGGAATATCAATAGATACAATCGCCGGAGACTTCTCACAAGCTTCATTATTGATGCATAAGCTAACTAATCTTTGGATGATATCATCAAATGGTGGCCGAGGACTACCTTCATTTAATCAAGAAAAATCATCACTAGATTTGGTAAATGTTACATAAAACTAGTGGACCAAAATGGCACATGCAATGATGCAAGATAAGTTAATAGGCCACCCACAATTTTCACATTTCTTCAATATTATACAAATCTTCACATTTCAGATCACACTAATACGATCATTGATAGATCAAGAACTTTAAGGTTGAAGTGTATTCTCCTAATGAGACTTCCAGCACTTGCAGGAGAATTTCCCAACCAAGTACATGCCTGCATTTTTCAGGAATATTTGGACACATGCAGACACACCTTGCCACCACAAGAGTAGATACAAAAAACCATCTCATTCCTCACTGTGAACTTCAAGCATGCACAACCTTTCCACGACAGTTGTCCATTAGGGATCCATCAAAAGGAAATTGATTGCCCTCGAAAATCCTACAGGGCATGTATGAAAACTCATATCCAACTATGCTATACAAAAGAAAAACACCCAATTCCTCTTCATAAAAGATTTGCTATTAGACACATACCGTGGAACGAAAAGCCAAATACTGCATCTACAATGATATCAAAATCAGTCGATAAGTCCAGAGGAAGATCCTCAACCGACAAGAGAGGGACTGAAAGAGATTCCAACTGCAAAAAATGAAGGAAAAAATACCTGAGCATAAGCATCTGGCATGACATCAAACAAGATATAAACAGAAACCTGGTACCTGAGTTACAAGTCCAGTGTAAAGGTTTTTCGGGGTGCGCTTAGGATAGCAAACGCTCAACTTGTATCCAAAGTGGTGTAAGTGACGAGCAGCAACAAGTCCATCCCCACCATTGTTTCCAGGGCCACAAATAACAAGGACCCTCCGATTCTCACTTACTTTGTAGACCTATTAAATTAGTAGTTAGCTAGAATTTCTTTCACCTAAAATTTTAAAATCAGTTATGAAGATATACGTTGTCCAAACTACTACTAAATGTCGGTTGTTATAACATGGAACAACTTAACCACAACGACACAAAGTGGATGTCTTACCAGGTCAGGGGACCAGGGTCACCAATAAAAAGATTATGCATAGAGAAAGTCAACCCCACACGCACAAAAAAAAGGGTATTGTATTTCCGTCTCATAAAGTTGTACACCATGCGGAAAGGGCCTCAATTTACTATGCTTGGGAGTTTTCTTTAGACATCCGCACACACTCCCTAGGGCAACACGAGTTGGGCTCTTAAAGAGCACAAGAAGACATCCGCGCATGATCTTGATATCTCGTGTTTGGGAGTTGGTATGTGCTATGTTCAAATTCAACTAGATTTGGCATGAGAAGGACATCATATTCCCCGCATGTTTTTAATTTTGGTTGGTGGAAATAATAGTTGCATGAAGAAGCTCCATAGCAAGCATATCCGCTTGATACTCCTGCATGTCTGGGTGTTGACAACACCTCAAACATTATGCCAGACTCGAAAAAGTTGTGTGTCATTGTTGGATAATATTGCTTCCTTTTAAAAAGCGGAAATCTTTGTTATTAATTCTGCAGAAACATAAGGTCTTAGAACTCCTACTTTCCATCTCAAGTGTCGACATCAGCTTCTATAAACAAAGAGGTCTCAGACCCATCGCACTAGACCTTAACGTCTCTCGATTGAGATGTGACCCCGAACATAAATAATATTCATTGCGAAGGTAGCCTCCATATAAGTGTGTCGATTGAGGTCCTCCAACCATGGTACAATCACTGCCTTAAATTTCACAAAATTTGGTGGAATTTCAATCGAAATTCGATTTCAACAAGCGGCCGGAATCGATACCCCACCACATCACCTTTTCCCAGATTTCGCCAACGTGTCGGCCGAATTTCAGCCGCTTTTGGGTACTTTTGCCCAAAATGACAAAAATAGGGGAATCTAGGCCACTGTTTCACCAAAATTCGACCATCTAGGCGATCGTTTCACCGAATTTCGACCCCTTTCTGAGCTCTATATATCGGTACCTCTGTATTGCATCATTTCATCTCACAAGGTACTACGAAGCAAGGTTCGAAATCTCGATTTTGATTTCGTTTCGGTCCCCTCCAAAACTAAAATTTCAGTTAAATTTCGGGAAATTTCGATCGTTTCGGGGGAAATGTCGAAAATATCTCAAAAAAACTATTTTCGAACATTTTTTGCAAATTAAGATCTTCCGAGTTATTACAACAATAAATAGCTTACAAATACACTTATATCACACATATTGTTTATATATGCCCCTTATATCACACATATCGATCATATTGGCCAAATCGATGATAATGTTGATTTTTGATTGATACATACTGGAAATTAATATCATCCAATCCAAGATCTTAAAACAACAATAGCCTTATATCACCCACATCTCTCATCCGTGCACCTTATAGCACACCATATCGATCATATCAAACATATTGTTGAGCTGACTTATAGATACTGGAAATGGAAATCAAAATAACTAAGTTAACAACACTTAGAAGATGTCTTTTATTCATAAAAATAAACGAGCATTTTTTATACTAAAATGTAGATAATGATTAAGTAAACAATGTTTTGTTCATAGAAATAACCGTCACGAACAAAGTTCGAATGAATTATAGAATTAATTACATACTTACAATAAATATGCATCTATTTACGAAGATAAATGACAAACGAATGAAAGGAACAAGATATATCAAATATATAGAAGCTATAGTTTTTCATCTCCGTTGCTTAAACCCAAAGGGGAGGAAGCTCTCCAAGTTGAATAATCGATGTATATACCCTCCTGTCGCACCATACCCTACCAGACAGGGGTCTCGCTAAAATCCATGAATTTCAACCAAAATTGGTCGATATGTCGAAATATCACCGAAATTTCGGTCAAAATCCGAGAAACCGACATATATAGGAGTTTCGATACCCATGACCTCTCGAAACCGAAATTTCAGCGAAATTTCGTCGAAATTTGCTAAATTTAAATCCTAGTGTGTATGTGTGGTTATGCGAGTGCTATGCTATTAGCAATGTTATGAGATGTTACCGTTGTAATTTTGCAAGAGGATTTTGAAAAGAGGGTGGCATCCAGGGTTAGTACCTACCACAAAGTATTATATATACAAACATTAGATTACATATGACCATGCCGAAAAAAAGGTCCTACAATGCTCCAAAAACATTTCAGAATAGAAGACGTGACCACGAAGTATGAATTCATTCCTAGCACACCAAATGGCCAAAGAAAGAAGCCCAAAAGGAAAAGAAATGTCGTCATGTGAGCATTGTTGCTCGCATTAAGCCATGGGATCGTTGCCATCCTCTACATCCAAGCTGAATGAATATGTTCGAAAAAAGGACGGTCCAAATTCTTTGTCCCAACCCCGCACTTATCGCACTGAATCCCCAACATAAAGTATCTTAGCCCGACGTTCCTTCGTAATCAATCGATCGTGCCTGGCAAGCCACAGGAATACCTTGATGCTCAATGTTATTTTTCTTCCCTGTGTGACTTTGACATCACGTCTAACATCTTTGTTCATCGGATTTCGATCAACAACAAAAAAACCAATATGCCTTCGTAACAGAGAATTTACCATCAAACCAAATGAAATGATCCCTCACACATGGTGGGTCCTCCACATATGCCAAATCGTTAATCAAAGTTAAAAATTTCCTCCATCTTTGTTTTCCGTGAAAGTGGGGTCCAAGTGCCTTCCCGTGTTGTTGTAAGTTTTGTAGGGATGCAAACGGTCGGATACGGATACGGATATAGGTACTACCATATCCTTATCTGTTTTTTAATACGAATACGGGTGCGGATACGGATATTGGCGGAATTAAAACTATCTTACCATATCCTTAAAAAACGGAAACGAATGTAAAATGGATACTGATCGCACACGAGTAATGGTAGAAATACTCTATAGAATCGACTTAAATATATAAGAATTGGATGGAAAAAACATGATATTAATTTACTTAATGTGTTTGTATCATAAAAATTATATAAATATGCTGAAAGGAGGTAGAGAATTATGTTATATAGGGTTAAAAAAATAAATCTATGACTATATTTATATAAGAAAACATATATATGGAAATCGATACGGATGTTTGCGGATATCAAAATGATATCCATATCCGTATCCATTTTAAACGGATACGAATACGGATGTCAAAATCTATATAAAACGAATACGGTGACGAATCGGATATGGATATATCCGTAACCATTTGCATCCCTAGAGTCTTGTGATTGTAAGTATTTGCCTTTTTAGGTTAAGATTTCTTATAAAAAAATAAATAAGAAATCTTAACCTAAAAAAAACTAATAATGGTCTAGTGGTAGTACAGTGTGTCTACCACACAAAAGGCCAGTGTTCAAATCCCGCTCTTGTAGGGATTGTGTTAGGTAGTCGACGACCAGCATAAAAAATAATCGAATCTTTCAACATGGATTTGAGCAAGAATCCATGTAGCTGGCCCTACTTATAGTGGGATAAGGCTTAGTACATTTTAGGTTAAGATTTCTTATGGACATCATAGCAATGATATGTGTATCTCGTATAGCATGTATTGTGCAATTACAAGCTCTATAATGTATCTATTAGAAAAGTAATCATGTCCCTGCTTTGACTTCACCACGTGCCATCACAATGTGTCTCGTCTTCACCGAGCATCGTACCAGTATCTCTTCACACCACACCTTTGTTGTGCCTCCCTCCTCCACCCTCCTCCACCAACTCCTCATCATGTGCCACTATCGGGAGGAAAGGGGGAGCGAGGGAGCTATGCTCCTCCTCATCGCATACTGTCATCGAGAAATCAAAGACAACCCCCAAATCCACGCATAAGAATCAAAAATCAATAACTCAAACATCCAAAAAAACAAAATTAAATAGATCCATGATCCGGATTTAAACGATATAGGACTCAAATGGAAGATTTCACTACAAGAAAAGGTGGGATTGACGTGCATAATAACCTGATAAAAAATTCATTTCGGGACGGGTGCACTTCTCTTGCTCCCCACCACAATGCTCGATGATCGGGCAGTGAGACCCCTATGCTAGTAGGATACGATATGATGGCTTGTTCCACTTGTCCTTCTGATCAAGGGAGCAGAAAACGATTCATCAACCGAGTTCAACAGAATAAATAATTAGGATCCAAGGCATATCAACTAGACATACATGTTACAAAGATATGTGTGTGTTATTTTATTCCTAAAATTAATGATTTTATTTCAAAGTTCAAAGTATTTTGATTAGATACAAGCTCTAAGCTTTCAACACGAGCTTTAATCTCTTACATAAGATATCATTTTGCTAGTCCTCTTTGTTTACACATACATTTTTCTTCATTATTATTGAATGTGTCACCATTCTCTTCATAGTCAAGAGGTGAAGATAATGACTTCTAATTCTGATTCTGGTTCTAGCTCTGAGCGCCATGTTGTGGTTGTTGGAGATAATGAATGGAAATATATTATTGCTACTGGCGACAACAAGTCCAAGCCTCGATGCAATTTTTATGGAAGAGAATTGGATGAGGTGGAATCACAAGACTAGAACATCTCATTGGTGGCTATGTGAATGTGGCCACATGTCTTGCATGTCCTAAAGAGATTAAGGCTAAATTGAAGACTCGCTTAGAATGGAAGACCGAGAAAAAGGAGAAAGTAAGAAGAGACGAGGAGTTCAATGAATTTATGGTTCATAGAGAATTCAATATCTTCTTTGATTCTGATGATGATGATTTCCAATACCTATATAAATTTCAAATCGCGACTGAGAGGAATGCATATAAGATGATGTTATGCTACTCTACGAGGAGTGAGCATGAGAGACGAGAATTTAGTGATTGTGGTAGCCTTTGAACTATTGGTGACATTTCAAAGTTCCCTATAAATATTGGAACGGGAAGTAGCAGTGGAAGCAAAAGTGATGCACCTGAGGTACTACCAAAGAAGAACTAGAACAGCAAAGGAGTGGCGCCATTCCGGAGAAAGAGTATCTCTGTTCACTATGTCTCAAGCAAAGATCCAAAGCAAAATATGTTAAAGGGGTTATTCGATAACGTGCGAGAGCAAGGAGCAAGGAGCATTACAAATTGTTTGTTGAAGAGTGTATTCTAATAAATGTGGCAACGAGACTCTTCTTGCAGCATGGGATTGATGAGATTGATCTAGTGGGTGGAGATATGAGAGCTCCAAATCCTTACGAGATACAACAACAACAAAGCCTTTTCCCACATTAAGTAGGGTCGGCTACATAAATTCTTTGCCTCCATTCATATCTATCTTAAATCAATCTCGAACTTAGATCCAAAAAACTAAGATCCCTTCGTATAATCTCATTCCAATACTTCTTGGGTATTCCTCGCCCTCTCCTAGCTAGCTCAACATCCCAAAACATGCATCTCCTAACCAGTGTATCAACCAACCTCCTTTGCAAATGGATAAAATCACCTTAAGCGATTTCCTCGCATCTTATCCTCGATCGGAGCTACACTAACTTTCCTTCTAATTGCATCATTATGAATCCGATCTTTACGTGCGTGTGTGTGTGTGTCCACACATCCACCATAACATTTTCATCTCTGCTACTGTCATTCTCTGCAAATATCCATGGTTCACATGACAACATTCATATCCATAGAGCATAGCAGGTCTCACGACTGCTTTGTAAACTTTCCTTTGATTTTCAAAGGAATTTTCTTATCACAGAGAATAGTAGAAGCTCCTCTCTACTTTAGCCAATATGCATTTACTATATTAATATGATCTCCATCAATTTCCTCATCATGTTGCAAAATAGATCCGATGTATCTAAAAGAATCTCTCTTCTGAATGTTATCGTCACCAATCTTCACATCGATTCGTTCATCATTGCTTCCATAAAAAAACACTCCATATATTCAGTCTTAACCCTACTTATACGAAATCCTT
Organism: Ottelia alismoides; assembly: GCA_037367405.1. Classification (NCBI taxonomy): domain Eukaryota; kingdom Viridiplantae; phylum Streptophyta; class Magnoliopsida; order Alismatales; family Hydrocharitaceae; genus Ottelia; species Ottelia alismoides. The sequence goes on along the minus strand of JAZKJV010000186.1, from coordinate 1,027,915 downwards.
CAGTCTCCAATACATATCTCTAAACCTCAAACTTCTCATTTACTCCATCTATAGTCTCATCAATCAACACAACATCATCAGAGAATAACAAACACCAAGGTATCTTATCATAATTGTAACTTGTCAACTCGTCCATAATCAAAGTAAAAAATGAATGGACTCAATGCTGAACTGTAATGCAGACCAATGTTGATGTCAAAATAATTAGTCTTCCTAGACTGGATCCTTAATTCCTTACATAAGATGAAGCCCTATCATACGTAATCTTTATGAGGTTAATGTATAGGACATGTACTTGTCTCTTGTCCAAAACTCTCCATAATGTCTCATATGGGACAAAATCATTAGCATTCTCTAAATAAATAAAAATCATATGGAGGTTCTTCCTTTTAACTCCATAAATCTCCATCGTTCTCCTCAGCAAGTGGATAGCTTCAATAGTTGAGCGACCTGGCATGAATTCGAATTGGTTTTCTTTTACTTTGTAAACTTACCTCAAATCTTCTTTCAATTACACGTTCAAAAATTTTCATAGTGTGACTCATCAGCTAGATACCCCCGTAACTTGAACAATTTTGAATATCTCCTATGTTCTTATAAAGAGGAATCACAATGCTTCTCCTCCAATCTTTAGGTATTTTCTTACTTCCTCAAATAACATTGCATAAATTTGTAAGCCAAGTCAAACCACGCTCACCTAAAACTCTCCTTAATTTTATAGGGATGTCATTAGGTCATACACCTTTCCCATGTCTTATAACCTTCAAAGCCTCCTCTATTTCATTCCTTGGTATTCGTCTATAGCTTGCATGATTCAAGTAACTTTCATTACTAGCTAGATTTCCCAAAGTGACATCTCTATTCTTTTCCCGATGAAAAGCTTATGGAAATAACGCTTCCATCTAGTCTATATATCCTCCTGAGTAACAACTAACAAGCATGTGACCTTCCTCATCCTTGATGCATTTCACTAGAGAAAGGAACTCAATTTTTCTTTCTCTTTCTTTAGTCAACCTGAATATATCCTTCTGGCCTCCTTATAGTCAAGATTTTTATACAAAACCTCATAAACTTTTGACTTAGCTTCGCTTACAGCCTTCTTTGCTTCCTTCTTCGCTATTTTTTAGTTCATGATAGTTTCATCTGTTCTATCCACAGACAAAGTTTTAAAGTATTCTCTTTTAATTTTGAGATTCTCTTACACCCTTCTATACCACTACCAAGCCTCCTTTTGGCCTGGAGCTCCTCCCTTGGACACGTCTAGCATCTCTTTGGCTACACTTTGGATACAAGATGTCACTACCTCCCACATCTCGTTTGTACTTCCATTATAATCATAGGATAAGTCTTCTAAAACATTCTCCCTGAAGCTTGATTTTTCAATTGAATATTCCATCATCTAGTTCTATTGATCTTGGAAACCCTCCTTTTCTTTACCAACCCTTTTATTTGCACATCCATGACTAACAAGCGATGTTGAGTTGTCAAACTCTCTCCAGGATTACTTTGCAGTCTTTGCAACACACTCGATTTCTTCTCCTCAACGTAAGGAAATCTATATGTGTCCTAGTCAGGCCACTCTTATAAGTAATTAAATGCTCCTCCCTCTTCTTGAAAAGAGTGTTTACTAGGAAAAGATCAAAAGTCGTTACAAAATCCAGGATGATTTTTCCCTCTTCATTTCTATACCTGAAGTCATGGCCTCCATGAACACTAGCATACCCTTAAGCATCCTTTCACACATGTCCATTAAGATCTCCACCTAGGCAAATCATCTCTTTATGGGATTCTTTGCATAATCTCATTCAAATTCTCCAAAAAAACATGTTTAATCCTTTCATCTAAACCAAGTTACGGTGCATAAATTGAGATGACATTTATAATTTCTTCTTCAAGCATCAATTTTAACAAAATAATCGAATCCCTAAATCTTTGAAACTCAACCACACAAACCTTCAAATCACAGAAGGCCATATCGATATATCGATATCGTATTGGTCTGTCCGAAAAAGGATATATCACCTATGCGTCAACGATATCGATGAAATTGTCGGAAATGGTTCAAAAATTGCATTTTGGCATTTTTTTAGAAATTAAGATCATCCAAGATATTAAAACAACAAATAAACTACAAATACATACTTATATCACACATATTGGCCATTTATACCCTAATATCGCATATACCGGTCATTTCGAACATATCGACGTTAATGTTGATTCTTGACTTATAGATATTGGAAACGGAGTTCGTCCAAGTTGTTAAAATATTAAATAGTTTATAAATATACTCTTAGATCATAAATATAGATCATCTATGACCCTTATATTCTGCATTTCGGTCATATCGAACATATCACCAGTATTGTTAATTGTTGATCTATAGATATCGGAAATGGAGTTCGCCAAAGTTCTTAGAACACTAATAAACTTACAAATATACTCTTAGATCACACATATCGATCATATATGATCGTTATATCGCATATATCGGTCATATTGAACATATCGGTGTTAATGTCGATTGCTAACTTGTGGATATTAGAAATGTAGTCCATCCAAGTTCTTATAACACTAAATAACTTACAAATATACACTTTTTTTAGTAGGAAAAAGGGGGAGCCCTCCCAAGGCGGGAGTCACCACACCAAAATATTCATTAATTAACGAGAAGGTACAACGGTTGGATATCTAGAAATTGTACAAAGCATTACAGTGCGCAAGTACATTTTCAAAGTAAAACCGATGCCCCTCGAAAGTGGTGTCATTCCTGCCAAGCCAAATAGCCCAGAGCGCGGCAAAGGGCTTGGAGACATCACCGGAGGACCCAGGTCCCACCGCACGAATAGATCTCCAAAAATGTTCCGCACCGGATGCCCGAACCCACGGAAGCCCCAAAGAATCTCACACATATGTCGAAGACCTGTATCCGAAGAAAATGTGGTCTGCATCCTCCACATCGTCTTCGCATCTGTCACACTTCAAGTCTGTCACACCCAGCAGTCTGCCTCTTCTCACTTTGTCGCATAGACGGTCTCTCCTTAGACACCAAAGGAAGACCTTAACCCGAGTAGGAATCTTAGCCGTCCAAATCACCTTCAAGTCAGCACAAAGATATTCGTCACGCTCCACCATACCACCACTCAACTTCCGATATGCAATCTTTACCGAGAACTTACCATCGGCCCACTCAAAATGATCTGGCTCACCCGACATCTCCCCAACAGGGAGAATCTCCGACAGTAACCGCAAAAAATCCTCCAGCCTCTGATCCGAGAGAACCGCAAGGAACCTCGGCGCCCACGATCCAGAGTCAGCCACCTCTGCCACCCGCGCCCCCTGTCAACGGCTAACGCAATCAACCTAGGGAAGCGGTAGGCCAACACCCCCTCCCCCGTCCAGTCATCCTGCCAAAAACGGAAACGGAGACCATTCCTTAACCTCGGCCGAAGGAAAGGCCTGAGCCCCCGAATCACGGCATGGATCCCACTCCACAACGAAGACTCATGACGCTTCATTGCAGTCGCCAACTCCCCTGTGACACCATAAATCTCCCTCAGCAACCGTAAAACCAGCGAGTCGGATGAACCCCAAATGTGCACCACTCATTTGGCTAACAAGGCTTTTTTCATTTATTCCACATCCCTGACACCTAGACCCCCTTCTGAAACAGGTACAGCGAGATCCTTCCAAGCCACCAGGTGCAACCCCTTGTTATATGCCTTCCATCAGACCAAAAAAAAAGATCTCATCAAAGCCTCCACCTTCCTTCTAACACCAACAGGCATTAATCTCGTCGAGAAGATTAAATTGTGCATATCCATCATATTTAGCATATCATTGCCAATGTTGATTGTTGACTTATAGATATTGGAAATGGAGTTCATCCAAGACTTATATTGCATCACATATTATGTACAAACAAAATGTTTGAGCTATTTTTGGAACCAAACAAATAAATAACATAATAGCATTTTTTTAAAGAGATATAATTCATAATAATATTTTCGAAAAGGGGAAGAAGATGAATTAAAATCGATTGGACACCCCCAAGATGAAAAACAATTGTATGCGCCCCCATGTCGCACCATACCCTACCCGAAAGAAAATATATAAAATATGATGTGTTTTGATAGTAGGAGTAGCAAAATAAGTAGTGAAATCAAGCTAGTGTTTCAAATTTTACGAAATTTCTTCGAAATTTCTTTTTCAACACTCCATCGAAATTGAAATCAAGATATGGATCATTCCTTCACAAATCTAGGCCGATTTTGGTCGAAATTAACGAAATTTCATTGAAATTTAAAAATTGCTTTGTTTTTTTGTCATCTCAAAACGAAATCAAAATTTAAAACATCGAATCAAGCTTACAAGAGTATTATTCATCAGTATATAGATATCGGCGAAATTTCAGCAATATCGATCGATATCCAGGAATTTGTACTAAGTCAAGTCAATTTTGACCGATGATATGGCGATATATATCCAATATATCGATCATTATCGTCAATATCTTGGTAAATAGATATGCACCCTATTATACATATCCCCTACCTCTCGATACCGATACATAGGCGATATATCACAATATGACCTTCTATGCTTCAAATCTTTATGAACAACCACTCCTACAATATTTCTTCCATTATCTTTACTTAGCAAAGTTTAAAGCGTGTCTTCTCTATCTCCTTTGCTTTCTCTCCAACCCATTTTGTTTGTTGGAGACATAGTATCTGAATCTTCCTTCTTTCCATTGTATCTACAATCTCCATCGATTTGCCAGTCAAAGTGCCAATATTCCAACTATCTACAACTTTCTTTGCAACCTCTTTTAGACTAATTTCTTTACTCATATGCATCCATCATGCGAGAATCCTTACAAATTTTAGACTGCAACCGGGCGGCGATGCAGTGAAACTATCTTATTTACTCGCATGTATCCCGCATGTGAGAACCCTTGCAAATTTGAACTACATCCGGGCAGCGATGTAGTGGACCTTGCCAACTTCTCATTGCATTCGAGCGATACAACATGCTAGTAGGGAATGATCCAACAAAATATAAATGTTTGCTTAAGTCCATGTTGAAAATATATGAACTATTTTGAGACAATTTCCTAAATATTGTTCTTTTTAAGAACACTAATTAGAAATTTGTCTCTCTTGCGCTGGATGCCGGCTACTTAATGTACAAACCTCCTCAATTTACCAGGGCTTGGGACCGATCATGGCTAAGTTCCAACTCCTCATGAGATAATGAACAAAAATCTTTACATGGAGAAGGAGGAGATTGGTGAATGCATTGTTGAATTGAAGACGAAGTGGCCTGAGTATGTGTGACCCTCATGTGTAATGGTTGGACGATTTATACAAGCAAGCAAATCATCAACTTCCTTATATATTGTGATGGGAAGACGGTATTTATCAGTTGTATAGATGTGTCTTAGCAAGTCAGGAGTCACAAGTATATACTCAAACGTTTGAAAGATGTTATACAAAAGGTCAGTCATGAAAGCATTGTGCAAGTAGTAACTGACAATGGTAGCCTCCAACATCAAAAGTACTTGGTATTCATCGTCAAGGAATCTTCCATGTATGCAGGTCCTATTGATGTTCTCGAATCACAATAGGGTTGTCCTTCAGCTTTAAAAGGGAAACCCACACCCCAAGGAGCAAGGGGAGTCTCCCCTGCCTTTATAGATGATATACCTTCCAAACCAAGGGCAATGTGAACTCGTCTCTGCCATGGTATGAAAAGGCTAGCA
>JAZKJV010000186.1:838049-1022051 GCA_037367405.1 Ottelia alismoides | reverse complement strand
GAGATCAATGTGGCTTGGGATTTGTTGCCGCCACGTGTATGGTGTAGATGGAAGGGGAAGTCTAATCGATGAATAGTGCCTAAGTGACGAGGTATATGTTTTTGCCCTCGTCCCGCCCGCCTTCGATCATCATCTTCGTCATCTTCTCCAACTCGCGGAAGAAGAAGAGCCCCCACACCGATCACCGACGACACGCTTCCTCCTACACCAAGCTACCAGAAGCAACTCGAAAGGCAAAAGGTAAGTCCTCCCCCATCGTCTTCGCCTCTGAAAATCTTCGTAAAATCTAACTGAGTAGATAAGAAAGAAAGCTGCATGTACCTTAGGGCATGGGTTGGTTCGAAGGCCGCGATGGGGTCCTTAGCATTTGCGTCCGGTATGGGAGATACTTCAAGAAGGTGCGAGGTCGTGGTGGCGATAGGTACTTGCTGGGACAGCAAGTCGTCATAGGGACAGACCCAGATTACACGTGTTGGTTCGACATCTTGGATGACATCGCAGAAGTTGTTCCATGGCAAGCAAAGGATTATTTGCGGATGAGCTACAAAATTCCTAATTCCCATCCATCCAGGTATGAAACTATCTCATGGTGTGAAGTTATCGCATGTTACTCGCTTATTATTTAGGTATACGAACTGTACTCGCATTTTGTCTTCGTTAGGTATGCGAAGTTATCTAATGAGAAGCAGATGATGGAAATGTTTCACTTGCACCAAGATGGGACACAAGTTGAGTTGGTGGTGGAGTTTGATCAAGATGCTGAACCACTTGATGCCGAGGAAGCGGATGCGAATGCAGGTCAAGATCCAACTCCCACGTCCTTAGGGACTGATGCAAATGAGGCAGTGGAGGCTTTGCAGGCGTTGGGATCAGTTACGCATGAATCCTTGGAGACAGTTCAATGCATTGCTAATACCGAATTTGCGCAAGGGGATGGAGTGGAGGGATTTACTACTGAAGCCTTGGATTTGGAGGATGAAGTTGTGCAAATGGACATTGACCCGAATGAGGCAGTGGAGATGGATGATGATCCCCTATTTGGAGAGCCACTTGGGGATGATTCAAGAGACGAGGAATCAAGGGCACCCATCAGTCCCAATGCCATGGAGTCACAGATGTTGAGTTCTCAGCATTCGCGTATAATGAGATCCAGGAGAGTGTTGCGCTCTCAAACCCTATGTATCGATGTAAGCGAATCAGAAGATTCTGATTTTGTTGTTGATAGCTCAAGCACCAGTGACGATGACCTCAGCGGTCTTGAGTCTGAGAATAGCTACCACTATCTCTTAGATTCAGATTTAGAGGATGTTGAGGACTTCGAAGGTAGAATATCCACCAACGACATGGAGATTCCTGACATTGCAGTTGGAACCGAGTTCGATGGACACGATGAATTTAAACATTCATTAGCACTTATTGTCTGAGGAATGAATTTGATGTGAGATTTATAAAGAGTGAGGCAGTACGGGTGACAGCCATATGCAGGGGAGAAGATTGTAAATGGCGAATCCATGCTTCTAGACTCCAAGATAGTATGCGATTCCGAGTCAGGACTCTTCATGACGAGCACAATTGTTCCTCTATCAGTAGGATTGGCAATTCATTGGCTTCACAAGAGTGGATTGCCAAGTACATTGATCCATGGATCAAGGACAACCCAGAAATGACTGTCAATGCCATATCTCGACGACTAGCCGAGCAATTCCAAGTCCGGTTACCTTACATGAGGATATGGAGGGGAAGAAGGATTGCCCTAGATAAGATCCGAGGAAAAGTTGAGGAGTCATATGAGAGACTTCCATCTCTCATTTATGAATTGAAGAATCGTAATCCTTCAAGTGTAATTCACTATGAAACTGAGAAAGACGATTCATTTCTACGTGTTTTCATATCGTTGAAAGCACAAAGGGAAGGTTTTATTCAAGGATGTAGACCTTTCATAGGTCTGGATGGGTGCCACCTGAAGGGGAAATACCTAGGAACACTACTCTCAGCGACAGCTTTAGATGGATGCAATGCATTATTCCCTGTGGCTTTCGCAGTTGTAGAAAGCGAATCGAATGTCACGTGGAATTGGTTCATGACTCATTTGAACCATGCTATCGAGTTTGGCAATGGTGCTGGGTTGACTTTCATATCAGATGCACAGAAGGGTCTCGAGTTGGCGGTGAAGACCCTATTCCCCCAAGCAGAGCACATGACATGTATGCGACACTTGTATAAAAACTTCAAGAAAAAATTCCCAGGAGAAGAATTAGAGATCATGGTTTGGTCTGCTGCAAGGGCGTTTGATAACAAGCACTATACTCACTGGATATCTGATATTCAAAAACATAGCATGGGTGCATTCCACTGGTTGGCAAATGTAGGGAGAAGTGGAGCCGTCATCAATTTGGTGACTCGACGAAGTGCCATTATGTCACAAATAATTTGAGTGAATCATTCAACGCTTGGCTATCACCAGCGCGAAATATGCCCATTTGTGAGCTTATTGATTGGATTAGGCAAAAGTTGATGACAACGATGGATGAGAGACTTCGACGGTCGAAGAATTGGAAAGAAAAAGTTGTGCCATCAACCTTGTCTTATGTGAGAGGCATCACAAGGGACTTGAAGGGCTTCATTGTTAGAAGAGCTGATGACAGCAATGTGGAAGTAGAAACTCCTTCCGGGAGGTATGTTTTAAACCTTTTAGCCCGCGAATGCTCGTGTCGAAGATGGCAACTGTGTGGGCTTCCATGCACACATGCAGCAACCGCGTTGGGAACCATCAGAGGAGTGCGGTGGGAGAACTACGTCGCTGATTACTACAAGGTTGATCGTTATAGGAAAGCCTACACTTGTGCATGCATAGCACCAATGCCCAACAAGTCACAGTGGTTGATGGTCAATCTGCCATTCAAGGTGCAACCGCCTCACACCACAAGGCCACCAGGACGTCCGCGAAAGAATCGCATTCGGCCAAGGGACGAGAATGATGTCAAATCAAGGCATAAATGCAACAGGTGTAGCAAGTTCGGGCACCAAGCCCGCACCTGCAAAGAACCACTCAATGCACCATCGCCTCTCCTACGAGCTAACCAAGAGGTACCACTATGCCCCTCAACGCAAGCTTCAACAAGCAATCAAAATTCATTGGCCAACAGAAGGTATTAATTTCGATTGTCTTGCATTTTATCTACATTAGATCTTTATTTGTGAAACATCGTAAACCTAAAACATCTGTATTTCCCTAGTGGAATTGGGTGCAGGTCAAGAGGTTCTTGGACAAGAGGAAGAAGGGGCGAAGGCCTACAAAGAAGGGGGCGTGGATGAAAAAGATCAAGGAATTTCGAAGCATTTCCAGATGGACCTCCACCTTCGATGGATCCATAGGTACATCACTTCTCATCATCATTAAATCTTTCTTGTGACAATGTTCAATGTAATCGTTATTTCTCATTGCATGGAATGTGCAGAAAGGGGAAATGCAAATGGAAGTTTTTTTGGAGACCGTTTGAGCTCATGGATCTACTGCATGGACAAGAGAAGCTCAGCTAATACAGACTTTGGGATGTGAACTTCTGGATGGGTGTTTTTTTTGGATGCACAACAAACTTCTTATATGTATATTTTTTGGATGGGACAATCCTTTAAGTATTATGTGGTAGATTGTCTAGATGTCGGTTTTTGTATATTTAGACGAACAATCCTTACATGTGATATGTAATTGCTTTTGGATACTTGCATGAGCAATCGCCATTTCGTCATGAATACATGAGATTTCTTTTTTGTTGCGAAATATTATTTCAAAGCAATGTATGTCATTAACAGGGATATGAATAGCAAACATATCAATATTGCTTTCAGCCATATCAAAATTGCTGAAAGCTTGTTCAACACTAGCTTAACATTCGCATCTGTTGATGGAGGCTTCTTCATAGTGCCGAAAGATTGTGGTTCTTTGCTGCATGGTTCATCCATCCAACGAAAGAAATCGCAAGTCTTTAAGGCGCATGTGTAGAATCGTGCTCCTTTGCTCCATGGTTTGGTGGAGGTCTTCAAAACAGCCTCGACGCCGCAAACGCAACGCATACTAGATGATGATTGAAAGGAACGTGACCGCATTTTCTGCAATTAACGTAGACATCTTCAAACAATAACTTGTAGTCACAAAAAATCGACTTCTTGCAACATAACGAAAAAAAATATTCGCACCTTCTCTTGTGGATTTACCAGCAACCTTCCTCAAAATTAATATTTCTATGGGGCCTCTACAGGTCATTTTATAGGTTTTTGCATGGGAGGGGAGACACCCAACGGATCTATTTCTAGCCGTTGGATCCCCTCAAACCTGAGGGCATTTTCGTCCATAAACTAACGGACGTCCAGTAAAAAGCAACGTCCACTAACACAGGGTTATGCTATGCAAGAGTTAAGCATTACTCGGGAGTTTTAGCGTAATTCGCTATTACGCAGGGTTCCTGGGGTAATTACCATATTACTCAGGGTTATGGGTGTAAATATCCCTATTATTTATTATACGGCTGCTTGCTTCGGCGCAACTATATATAACTTCTTTAACATAGCAACGCATAAAATAATTTGGCCATTTTTTTTGTGTCATCGAATATTGTTTATCTAAAGATTATCTCTCATAAATCGGCGACAAATGACGTGGTTGATGCTATAGTATAGTCGATGCATGTCGTCGACCTTTGAGAAAAAAAAAGTCCCACCGTATTCAGTTTTTTAACGAAAAATCGAGGAATGATCGTCTTCCTTGTACGTACATGAGCAACCAATATTATATTCATTGAAAATTTCAAGAATTAAAGGTAGTCTGTAAAAAGTCGAGGTTTCTTGATGCAGTTTTGAGAGTTTCAAAATCATATCTTGAGTATGGATTCCGTCTTTGACTATGCTCTTCATCGACTTCATGACACGATTCCTTCATTCGACCGCAGTTATTTCTTTAGAAGGGACATTGTCCCTCCAAAAATCCAAAATATTTTGGTGAGCGTTTTGTTAATTCGATAGCTTAGCTAACCGAACATAACATATGTTCGTTCGATAAATATTCGAGTTCGATACATGTATGTGTGTGTAACCTTTTATTTATACACTTGATAGATTTTGAAATAAATTATGGTATTTATTGAGCTTTGTATCACTTTAATTTAAATAATTTCTTATTTTTAGTGCTTATCGAACCTTCTTGTCGAACTCCAATTTTGAACTTGTTCCTATAAACAAGTTTGATTTAAGTTAAATTGTTAACGAACTATTATCGAACTGAACTTGAATGTTTGTTCGTTACCGTTCCGATTCAATAGGTAGAACTAGGTAAAATTGTACTTTGTAATGCAAAAGTAAAAAAATACATCCACTGTAGATGAAGGCCTCTTGATACAAAATGTCACTCATATGCAATAATAGAAAGATCCATACAAAATCTCACTCAAATCTGTATGAATAGACACAACTGTATATAATTCTACTCTATCGTATAAAATAGTTCTTCCTACGTAATGCTACTGAGCACAATTCTGAATCAAGGGTAACTTGGGCTGAGAACGTGGAAGCGTCCACGTCCATCGGGGCTAAGACCCTCGAGTCTCCATTTCGGAGTGGATGGTGGCGATGCCAGCATCATAGACCTCAGCCCTCCATCTTGTGCATCTTCTTCTTGACGTCGGAAACGAAAAAGCCCGAGCTTGTGATCAAAGTCAGTGAAGGTGGACTTTGAGGTAGGAGTAAACGCAATGAAAGGCACATGCCATGGGTGCGAGGAATGGACGAAAGACGACATCCACCATGGAGTCAAAGTTGGCGCAGGCTAGGCGGAGAAGCTGGGGGTGGTCGGGGAGACGAGGAGGGTGACACCAAATGAACGATGGTGTGGGAGCGGATGTCTAGGACGCCTCTCGAGAGAGGCGTTGGCCTTGGAATGTTCAATGAAGGGGGCAGAGGGAGATGCACTGTGAATCTGGAGGGAATGTGGGCGGGGGAACAGATAGCAGAGGTGTTGTAATAATTTTTTTTTAGATTTGGATTTTGAATATTCAAACTTAAGATTATATCTTCTACAAATGTTTAATGTATCCTCCAAATTTCATTCAAATCCGAAGTCATTTATTATTTTATCTTAATGGTCAAAGGTCCAATCGACATTTAAGCAACTTAAATCACATTTAAAAAAGAAATGGTTTTTTGACCATTAAGATAAAATAGTAAATAACCTCAGATTTGAGCGAAATTTGAAGGATATATGGAACATTAGTAAAAGGTATAATCCATAAAGTTGGATTTTTAAAATCCAAATTGCAAAAATAATGGAAGATTACAACACCTTGTTGTGAGCGGAGGGGAGAGGTCGGGAGTTTTGGATCACCTATTCGAAGTGTTGCTGAGCGTAGGATGCAGTGTTGCCACATGTCATCCATCTGTGCATTACAGCATAGTCTGCTGTAAATGCTATTACAGCTGACGATCCGAAAAGGCATCGGATAATACAGAGCGGATCGTCTGTAGTAGACGAACCCTGCTGTAGCGCAGGGGATCCGTCGGATCCGGAATGGATGACCATGATAGTGGACCCACTATCCCCGGTCCCCTATCAGGGGACGTCCATTCCCAATCCGACGATCACCTGCGCTACTGGGGTCGTCTACAACAGACGATCCGCCCCCTCGATAATATCCACCAGCTATCAACTTCACTTGCATTTTGCAGAGGAAATATAACGAACATTTCTGGCCATCTCCCAAATCCAACGGCGACGTCCTCCAAAACCTACCCCACGTCATAACCTAATGGTCAAACATTCACATCACCTTTCCCCCCGTAAGCACCACTAAATCAACGTCCAAGAATTAGCTCTCTTCTCACCAAACTCGAGGTGCTATAATACCTTAACCACTAAAGAAGAGCACTTCGATAAATCCACACGACTTTGATATCTTCACACGCATCTCCAACTCCGCAGAAACTGCACTTGCAATCTTTCTCCTCTCCCTTTTCTTAATCTCCTCCCTCATGCGTAGCTAATCAGACTACCAGTGCTACGCAACACCCCCCCTAATATTACTATGATCACCATCAAAGGAAGCAGCAGCAACTGCAGCAGGAAGAACTCCATGTACGCCAGAACCTACGTCTTACCCAGAAATGGCACCACAAGATTCTTCGTCTTCACCATCTCCGCCTTCGCCTTCGCTCTGCTCCTCCTCCAGAACCAGATAGCCGAGCGGTCCGATCCGACACCCCTTGCCTCGCACTCCTCCCGTTGGTTGTTTCTGCCTGAGTTGAATGGCTACACCGGCACCGACTGCGCACGGAAGCTCTCAAGCATGACCCGGAGGCTCCGTGACAGCGTCAATTTCCTCCCCCTCAAGAACCTGAGGTTCGCGAGCTCCCCCATGACCGGTCACACCTGGTTCATGAGCTCCCTCAATGACTCCTTCGCACCGGATGTTGCGGAGCACCTGCACTTCCCCTCGAATGCAACCGGCGGGCGCCTCCTGTGCCTCGCAGGAGGCAGCCGGTCCAACGGCACACATAATTCCTACGCGCTGGCATGGCGTGATGCCCTCCCGGTGGGTGCGGTGCTGCTGGAGGGGCTGACATTCGTGTCGGAGACTTACTATGACTACGGGAACATATGGCACGGGCTGTCGGCGTCGGTGCCATTCGTGGGGTGGCATAAGTGGAGGGGGTGTGCGAAGCCGGCGAGGTGGGTGCTGTTCCACTGGGGGGAGGTGAGGCCGCGGATGAGCGTGTGGGTAAGGACGCTGATGGAGGCCACCTTCGGGCAGGAAGTGGTGGTGGACAGGATCGATCGTGGGGATCGACCGACGTGCTTCGAGGAGGCAGTAGTGTTCAGGCACAACGAGGGGTCGATACCGAAGCTGAAGAGGCGCGAGCTCTACGACATGATGAGGTGCAAGGCCCGCAGATACTGCAACATCAGCACTGCAAGAGATCCAGGAGAGGATGGTGTCATACGCATGACGATGTTCCTTAGAACCGGGACGAGATCGTTCAGGAACGAGTCGGCCACCGTCGAGGTGTTCCGGAGGGAGTGCGCGAAGGTCAGCGGCTGCCGGAGTGCGGTGGTCAGGCCTGATAACTTGACGTTCTGTGATCAGGTAAATTTATATATATGCATATCTTGCAAGAGTAAGTCTAAGATAAAGCTTCTTTGAATGAGTAAATATGCTAAACAATTACAGTCTCCGTAATATAATCCAAAATTATGATACTATGAACAGAAAGAACAAACTGCAAGAAAAGACTCCATCTATGCATCGATTCTCAGTCAGGATCTTTTTTTAAGCTTAACAAAAAAAGTCGTAAATTTTAGGATTTAAGGTATATATGGATCACAAAAAAGAGTTACGGAAGCTTAAACATTAGGCTGCAATTGGGACAAAATAATAAGAGTGGATTCCTTTTTCATACGTTTTTAAATTTTGAAAGTTTAAGGTTTTCATTTATCCTGGCATCACCAAAAATGTCAAAACTCCATCCAGCTTCCCCGTGATTTTTTTAAATGTCTTCGTTTATCATGATTAAGAAGAATATAATGCATTTTCCTTTCTTTTATGAATTAAACTCCTCAATTTGTACATTTCAATTTTGTTTAAATAAATGGTATTGATTAAATGAAGCACACATAACTTGTAAAACATTCATCGCATTACTCGATTGGTCGATTGGGACCAAAATTAATATCGAAGAAAGTGTATTTTTAGGGATTTTTACTTGGCAGATCCTATAATCTTTGTCAGTTACCTCCACGACCTTTGAAACAACCTAATTCCTCCCAGGACCCGTAAACTTGTTAACCCTTACCCTATAAACCATGTGGTTAACCCCATCCATTTACCCGTTAAAATTAACCGAATTCCGTTACATTCTTTTATATTATACCTATTTTATTTATCGAATTTACATTAATTGCCACTCCCTCTCACCCTCCTCCTTTTCCCCACCACCCGGCACCCACCTCCTCCTCGGCCTCCACCGCCCTCCTCCTCCCCGACCTCTGCCCTCGACCTCCTCATTCCAGACCCGCCAACCTCCTCCCTCCACACACCTCCGCAGCCCAGGTCCCCCTCTGCCCACCAGCCCTCTGGAAGCCCCACCTCCTCCAGGTCGAGCGCCGCCCCCACTTCTCCAACCCAGGTCGAGCCACAATGCCACCCCACCCCTCTTCTCCCTCGTGCCCACCTCCTCCAGGCCAGTGCCCTCATCGAAGGAGGAGAGATGGAAGAGGGTGTAGTTGGAAGGGAAGTTGTTAGAGGAGAAATGAGGGAGGATTTTCTTCTTCTCTTAATTAACTCTAGCCGTCCGATCATGAATTGGTTAGATTAACTCTTTTAACCCAAGGAAGTTAACTCTAGATGTGTCAATTAACGGTAGGGTTTTTAGGGTAAAAGTGAGCAAGTTTAAAGGGTCGAGGGAGGAATTACATTGTTTCAAAGGTCGTGAAGGTAATTGACAGATTATAGAGTCTGCCGGGTAAAAATCCCTATTTTTTAACCTCAACCTTTCATTTTACAAACAAATACTTATATTATTCTGAATATGTATAAATATACAAGAGGCACAATATTTGATTGAAATTCAATTGCTAATTTATCTTGAATTCTTGTTTAATTGATGATCATATATGCATAAATATATAAGAATAAATATATTAGACATAATTTTTATATTTAAAATAATAAAAAAACTGAATACTTCCAAATATTCACCCGAATATATCTGGGCGTTGCCCGCTCCAAATAGGCCAAGTCAACCAATATGCAGTCTTGGTTGCCGGGCTTGATTTGTCGCTTGACTAATCAACCAACCTTTTCAATATTTTTCCCTATTTTCCCTTAGAAGACCAAAAATAAAATGCACAATGTTTATGTATACTTCAGTTATTGATTTTATTTCATTATGGTAGGAACGGGAATATCCAGATTATTTAGATATATTAGAATTAATGTATAAAGCTATTTTTTATATCCAGCACGTTATTAATACAAAACTGACTATACCCGAATTGTCACCCGACTGACTCGGTGACCCGACTAACTAAATATCAACAACCATGTTTTGCAAGCTTGACGAAACCTACAATCTAAAAATCATTCATCTTGACAAATAGTTACCCGAAATTATTGCGCAAAAAAAATCAAGAGAATAGAGGAAGTTATAATCAAGTTTCGACATGACATTCGAGAACCAGGACCGAAACCTCACCTTCTCTCAAACAAGGAGACGAGCTGTGTTTAAGTTGGCATGGAGTTTATTTACGACGTGCAGCTAGCAACCATGATTTTCCATGTCTTGATTTTATCTACATACTATGGATGCAGGTGAGGGTGATGAGCAACACGGACGTGCTGATCTCGCAGCATGGGGCGCAGCTGACGAACCTGATATTCGTGGACCAAAACACCAGCATAATGGAGTTCTTCCCCAAAGGGTGGAAGGAGCTGGCGGGAGTCGGGCAGCACGTGTACAGGTGGATTGCATCATGGTCGGGTATGCGCTACCAAGGAGCCTACAAGGAGAGCTTCGAGGGGGGCGGAGGGCAGGAAGGCAGTGTCCATTCCCGCCAATGGACATCCGGTGCTTCACATATTACAAGGACTGGCAGATCGGGCTGAATGAGAGTTACTTCGCCAATTGGACGAGCAGGGTACTGAAGGAGGTGAAGGAGTACAAGTTGGAGAAAGCATCCCAAAGGAAAGCTCAACTGGACGTGACGAGTTCTAGCGAATGCGGCTGCGACGGAAATTGAAGGGCTCTACCATAATTTTTCATTTATTTAGATACTTACCATGTGAAGATGGAATTTTTTTTTACATATTGATGGTTTAAGATCTGGTTGAAGCAGGGAGATGAACAGCACCTTATAATGAAAAAAAAAGAAAAACTAAGATTGAGAAGAATGTAAATTGAGCAAAAACTAGCATGAACAGATGCATGTAAAATAATATATTAATCAGTTCATGACCTAGAATTTGAAGAGATGTATGCTGATGCAAACAGCTATGGAGGAATGAACTCATATACATGCCCAGTGCATTAATTGATATGAACAGAACTAATCTTCAGATGTACATCTGACACTTTCAAGAACCCTATTCAAGAACATGTAACAATTCTTTGCAGCTATTGACTACTTTACACACTTCCTTTTTGGTCAGAAGATTTTGAAAGGTGAACATTCTAAAACTATAAAAAGACTGAAAGCTTGGAAATGTGATTTATAAGATATCAAGTAGTTGGAATCTTTGGCACACAACATTGCACAACAGCTCCAGTACAGTAATCCGATGATAAAAGGATCTGTTTCAGTTTAATTTACCAGGAGGAAGTAACTTCCGATGAAAAGTTGCGGCACTTGTGGCCTATTTTGTTTTACATCACTTGCATTATTTCATCTTTAACATGCTCAATGAAAAAAGCATGAATGCTATACATTAATTAAAAGAAGCCGCGAATGATGATAATAACAACCAAGAGGAAAGCATGAAGACAGATATATTATTCTACAAGGAAGAGGACATGGGTACTAGTCATGGAGCCAACCTATCAATGCGCCAAACCTGCCTTCCGTTGACATCTCTCTGAGAGTACTGCAGTCTGTTCAGGGGAACTTTGAATTAGTGGCAGCATTCACTACATCAAATATAGCTAAATAGTTACTAAATTTAAAAAAAAGTTAAGATGGATGACCTATCATGTAGGCGAGATGGTTGTCCTTGCCAAAATTCATAGAGCCTTGGTATGAGCCTATAACCTCCCCAGTATTCTGGTTTTGGAATCGCACTTCTGTATATTTACATAAGAATTCACTATTCAGCATTTTCACTGTGGAAGGGATAGGACAGGACATGCATATTTTTGAACCAATGACAAAGAGTGCTTGTGCAGGTTAACAGATCAAATGGCAGAAACAATCCTGAGTTATCGAGGCCTAAATAGCAATGCAATCTATCAAATGCATGGAAATTCATTTTGTGTGTCCCCTTCTGTAGAGAAAATTCAGTTTCTTATTTACGTGCAGATTGCAATTTATACATGATTTCTGTGTCATGTGAAGAGTCAAATTTAAAGATAGTAGATTATATATACAAAAATAATTCTCGGTTGAAGGAGACATGTCCAAGGAACAATGTATTCCTTTCTTTGTATTTAACCTGGACATGCACTATTGTCCTAAGAAAACCATGTTTAAAAAATGGTCAAGAAGGTCAGTCTATTTGCAAACAAGGGAGCATTTGACAAAATAACGACGACAAATAAATGCAGAGCACTGCAAATTGGTAGAAGTTAAAAGTTGGACACGGAGTGGGGAAACTGAAAACATAAGGAAAATGTGTGGTTTCAATCCAGATAAAGGGTTTTGTTTCTTTAAAGTATTGGTAAATATGACCGCAATCCTAACCTCCTTCCCAAAAAAATCATCCACCAGCAACA
Source organism: Ottelia alismoides (assembly GCA_037367405.1). Taxonomy (NCBI): domain Eukaryota; kingdom Viridiplantae; phylum Streptophyta; class Magnoliopsida; order Alismatales; family Hydrocharitaceae; genus Ottelia; species Ottelia alismoides. The sequence goes on along the minus strand of JAZKJV010000186.1, from coordinate 1,009,586 downwards.
CTTCTCCAAACCCTCACCGTCAATGTCAATTGTAAATTGAGAAATCACCAAGATGTGCCATGAAATTTATAAAGTCGAAAAAAGGGGGCAATCAAATTCAACAAACTGAAAGGAGGGACATTTGTAACTTACAAAAAACTGAATGGAGGGAAAAGATGATATCTTTTAAAAAAATGCAACCACCTATTTAGCCAGCCACGTGAGTGAAGAAGGGATTTGGGGTGGATATGGGCTTGTTTTAAGTTTTAACACATTTCAGTTCTTCATGAAGCAAAGCAGGTCTTCCAAATCACTTAAATATCACTCGAATAAAACCATGAGGCATCAAATATTTCAAGTATAAATGTACATTTCATATGATCGTGCAGGCAAAAAAGAAATCAGTGTGGAAATTATCAAAGAAAATAATTGAATCCAACATAATATTTTCTTACGAGGAAGGCACCAACAGGAAGATAAAATAAAAGATTTTTGAATTGGTTTTTGAATGTCTACAAAGTTTGATGATGAGTCCTGCTGGAGGAAATTGGAAGACTAATAAAGTATTTTGGCAGGAAGGATATATATGTTTATGAATACAAATTCATGTTGTTAACCTCACTAATCACGGGAAAGATCTGGCTTAAAATAAGGTTTTGAACCAGACAGAGACGCAACGTCCAACTATAAACAGACTGATAGAAATCAAACCCCGTACCCCCAAGAGATATTCTAATTGTCAACTTAAATTTAAAAAATTCCCTCCGTTCAAAAACACATTTTTTGGCATATTCTAAGATCTAATTACGTTCATAGTTCCAGAAACAGCTGGAAAAGATAATATATCAAAAGATTGACACAGAATAATCTCTCTAAATAATAGAAAGTATACCATCCAAGTAAGAAAGTTGCCCATTTGGCCATAACTGCCATCTAACATGTCATTTAGAAAGCAAAAGTCGAAACAACTAACCCGTCAGAATACTTCTTTTGCAGATCCAGATATGCTTGGTGCAGTACATCTCTCCCTGTCACAATGGAACTCTGAAGAAACACAGACGTTAGTAAGATTTAAATGGTGCAAAGAATGAGGATTTATCCAACAGATCAAGTAAAAAAGATACCTGCTTACTGACAAGAGCACCAATCTGACTTCCCTGAGGGCGACTATGAAAGTACTTCTCAGATTCCTCTTCAGGAACTTTCTCAACAGTTCCCTCTACTCTCACCTACAGTTTGATGTTAAATCAAATTGTGAATTTCAGTCTTTTGTGATGGCAAATAAGTTAGTAGGGCAGATTTAGCTCAACTAGCTAGATCTATATCTGCTCATACACTAGAAGTTAAATGCACCAAACTTCCATGCACTGTCTTAAACTAAGAGAGTTCCTTAGTTTTAAGACCAAAGTCAAACCTCCTGTGGATAATTCTAATTAAGTCCACTTTTAAAAGCCAACCCAATAGAAAATGCTTTCGGGGATTTCCAACAGCAGGGATTTTTCTTGTTTCCAGCACCATGTACTTTTCACAGGACTAAACTTCTTTCTTTAAGCCAAAAGGGTGATTACTGAAGTTAACTAATCATCTAATTCATTTGCAAAATAATCACAAAGGTACAAACTACAGGAATGTCAAAACCATCCCCAGTGAGGCCCACAAAGCCCAAATATTCCTACACAAGGCCAAACTGCTATCAGAATATGGCATTTCTCCCCTGAGATTGTATCACTTCGCTGCAACAAAGTTGTCCACATCACTGCAAACGGCTAAGTCCAAACAACCACCAAAGAGCCGAAGTAGAGGTCCCACAGAAAGCAACATGGTTGAATTGATTGAAGTCTCATCAGAAGCATGGTCCCTCGTCCACAAGAACATACCTAGATTCTTCCAGATTTCTCTAAGCACTACGAGCGCACCTTGGACATCCCCCACCAGGAAAGAAGCCAAAAAGTTACTAAGACTAGGAAATAATCATTATCATAACCATCATATGGCATGTAACAGATTTGTAAACGGTGAAAAGCGATACATCCTGTTGAGAAGAGGAACGAATTAGATGTTTATTCCATAGAGCTAGGGTCTCTTATATAGAGAGAAAACCCTAGAGAGTACAAGGGTTACGGAACCTAAAAGGCACGGGGGTTACGAAACTCGAAGGGTCACAGAGGGTTATGGAACTCGAAGGGTCACGGGAGGTTACAGAACCCGAAGGGTTACAAAGATAAATGTAAATCTAATAACTCTGACACTCCCCCTAATGCTGGAGCTGAGAAAGCTACAGCTTGTAACAAAAAGAAAAAGTATACACATCTTCACACGATGCATCATAAGAACATATGTCCGCCGCTGGTAGAAGACCTCGCTCGAGGATGGGGTTGCGGTTTTCAGGTCACCGGAACGTATCTCTTCCATGCATGTAGAGTCACTGCGATATCAGGCAACATATCTCTGCCATGCCTGCACGTCACCAGAACATATCTCTGTCGTGCCTGGAGAATAATCGCTGTAGAAGAAGTCCATCGCGGAGTAGTAGTCGGGTCATAAAAGAAGAAGTCGATGCTCGGTGAAGACGAATGATCTGAGTAGGAGTCTGGAGTGTCGGTCTGTCAGTCGTGGTAGGGCAGCAGACGTCCTGAAGAATCATCTATGACTCCTCCTTTCTCCCATACTTGATAGAATAAAGAGTATGGAACATCAAGTAGGGAGAAACAAAAAGTGGAAGAAATAAGTCATGGTGAAGCAGGGGCTGTTGGGGGGGGGACTCCAGGCGGTGCCAGCGATGTAGGAGGTGCGATTGGAGTTGCTGGAGCCTCGGGCGGCGCTTTAGGTGCCGTTGAAAATAGCAGCTGGTGCTGCTGGAGACTCGGACTGCCTTGCGTGGGACCATCGAATCCACGGGCGATGCAAGAAGTCCAGCCCTCTCTCCTTGTCGATGGAGAGAGGGCTGGTGGTGGTGGCAGATTTAGGGTATTAGGCTTTGGTGTAGGACCGTCGCTCTGATACCATGTTGAGAAGAGGAAAGAATGAGATGTTTATTCCATAGAGCTAGGGTCTCTTATATAGAGAGAAAACCCTAGAGAGTACAAGGGTCACGGAACCTGAAGGGTCACAGAGGGTTACGGAACCCGAAGGGTCACAGAGGGTTACGGAACCCGAAGGGTCACGGGAGGTTACAGAACCCGAAGGGTTACAAACATAAATGTAAATCTAATAACTCTAACACATCCTCAAGATAAGTGATTAAAATAGTGAAAGATTGAGTTGGTGGGATGATTGGATCTCCTGAAAAGATCCACCTCTAGAAGTATGGGGTCATGTGTTTTTGAGAGAATTAGATCTGAGTATGTATAGAGCCTTGCATTACATATGTGAGTATTAAAAAATAATACTGAAAATACAGACTGTTGGAGTATTTGGTTGAGCGCCTATTGAGTTGTAGATGGGTAAATGGATACCTACAAGATCCATTTACTCCATCCAGTTGTTTAGTCCCACATTGTCCAGTGGTGGGACTTGGAAGCTCTGTGGAGGCTATATAAGGAGCTCCAAACCTCCTATATCAGATGAGAAAAAGCAATGAAGCATATGCCCCTTTGAGGGCTTCTCCCGTGGTTTCATCCCGCTCCTCACGGAGTAGGGTTCCACGTAAAATCCCGCTGTTCTAATGGTTTTTTATCTTTTTCCATGTTTTCGCTTCCGCTTCCGATTTTCTAACATGGTATCAGAGCGGGTCGATTCTCGGAATTTTTTCATTATATTTTCTTTATGTTCGAGATTCGATTGTTGTTTATTCTTGAAGATTATTTTATTGGAGATTATTGTTGGTAAAAAGTTCTTGTTCTAGAGTTTTCTGAAATGCTAGATCTGGTGTTCCTGAAGATCGATCGAATACCTCATCTTTCAAGCCCCGAAGATCTTCGACAATTGTTTTTGGGTACTGATTTCGAGTTCCAGCTCCTGGAACCCTTGTTCGATGTTCTAGATTCAATCCATGCTGCGATCTCATGCGAGCTCCAGAGTGCGCTCCAGCGGCAGCACCCAAGCGCACGCATCTCCCAGCGCGCGTGACCCAGGAGCACGCATCTTCCTTGCGCTTCTCCTCCAGACCTTGAGCCTCTCCGGCTAATCTTCAGGCCACACGATGAACCCTTCTCAGGTGACAGCCGCTCCATGCGCCATACCAGGAACATCCTTTGGCGGCGCATCCGACCCAACCATCGAGCAGGTGCATCCTTTGGCAGCCGCTCCAGGCGCCACAACAAGATCAGAGTTGCGCAGCGTGCGCGTGCCTCATCACCATGCGAGCCCAGGTAGCAAGCGACGCAACCCCAACCCGCCATCCTCCTCTCAAAGTCGCATGCACCCCAGGCGGCGCATCGTCCTTCAAATCCAAGGACCGTTCCCAAGGCGGCACCCCGACATCTCCTGCATCACGCGCAAGCCCCTCCTCGCGGCGAGTTCTTCCATGCGCGCAGCCGAAGAAGTCTGGGCGCTCCAGCACCATCTCTTCCAGTGCGCTCTCTCCAGTGCGCTCCAGCTCCGACCTTCAGATTCTCACGCGCCAGAGCAGCGCACGATGTACCCCCTTTGGGGGCGGCGGAAACGAAGACCCCCATCAGGGGGGGTGGCGATATTTGATGGGAACCCTAGCGTAGTTCAGAAAGTAAGGGGCTCGATGGGCCTCTATTAAAAAAACAAACAAACAAAAACAGGAGGGCCCTGTTTAGGTTGTGACCAAAAAAAAGTATGGTCGGTTTTTTTAAGAGACAGAAGAGGGTTGATATATCTTTGGGCCAAGTAGGCCGAGATCTATTTAAAAAAAAGACGCGTACAAAGAAAAGTCGTACGCAAAATATTCGAGAAAAAGAGAGTTGCAAAAGCCGTAAAAAAAATTGAAACGGCTTAAAAAAGTTATATTCGAAAAAAATGAAAATGATGAATGTTTTGAAAGACTGACAAAGTTGTGATCGGCTAAGTGGTTTTGTTTTTTTCCCATTTTATTTTGTCTTCTCCCAACTTGGTCGACGCCCATGTTTTCCGACAAGTGTGGGAGAAAGGGGGAGTATATGTAGAGTCGCAGGTTTTCTCCAGATTGCAGATTCCTCAGACCAGCCAGGTATTGTTCAGACTCTACAACGGATATTAAGATTCGACGATTGGTGTTCCGAGTCAGTTTTCAGACATGCACGAATGTGCGGTCTTCAGTTTCGTGGTCCCCATCATTCTTCTTGTTGTCAAGCCAGAGTTTTCATGTGAGCCATAGGGACTCCAGAGCAGAGGACTATTCCCTATGCCATTGAGGGCAAGGGTTTTCATGTGGTATCATAGGTACTCCAGAGTAGAGTATCATTCTCTGAACCAGATGGGAGAGACCCAGTTCTCCGACGAGGAGACTTCAGACGCAATTTCAGACTCGATGGTCAGATTCCGAGTCTTCAGTTGACTCACACTCCAGCCCGTTCGTCCTCCTCACCTGCACGGCATGAGAAGCAACGTCCTCGACTGCAGCAGTGTGCGCGTTGAGTTGATATTGTTCATAGTGTCCTGTAGTGTGAGTTGAGTTTCTTTCTATTTGTTTGTCCAAGCTGAGCATTGCATGCTCCAGTTTGAGCGGGAGTGTTGGAGTATTTGGTTGAGCGCCTATTGAGTTGTAGATGGGTAAATGGATACCTACAGGATCCACTTACCCCATCCAGTTGTTTAGTCCCACATTGTCTAGTGGTGGGACTTGGAGGCTCTGTGGAGGCTATATAAGGAACCCTAGACCTCCTGTATCAGATGAGAAAAGGCAATGAAGCATATGCTCCTTTGAGGGCTTCTCCCGTGGTTTCATCCCGCTCCTCACGGAGTAGGGTTCCACGTAAAATCCCGTTGTTCTAATGGTTCTTTATCTTTTTCCATGTTTCCGCTTCCGCTTCCGATTTTCTAACACAGACTATTACATGCTCCTCCCATAAAGTATGTAGGCCATCTTGACCTTCTCAGACCATATAAGTTCACATTTCCGATATATCTTTTTCAACATAATTTGAGAGCAAATCTATTTTAGAGTTTCGATTTAAAGGTTCGTTTTTACTTTAATTGTATTTTTTTCCTGATGTTCTCAAAGTTCCTAATTATTCGAAAAGACCATGCAGCTTTGCGAGTGACATTGGGAGACACGGGACGAGGCACTGATGGTGTTGAATGTGTTGGACACAAGATGCATCTTGCATGTGGATGTACCACCACCCACCTGTCGGCTAATAGTATAGGTTGTAGAGAGAAGGATGCATTGAGTTTTTGTATGTGATACACAAATGCTAGGAAGTGTAGTCCCTCAAAAGTGGATCAAGCCACGACGACATACGAGCATGCATAGCCAGACCGACAAGCAATCTAAGGGCAATCACACCGTCATAAAAATGAGGAAGGTGCAGAAGACACAACTAGGACATGCAAAGGTGGCATTTCAGCCACATGATGTTGACAATAAAGATGAGTAAGCAATAAGCCACTATGAAGGATGGCCTCATTGAAGGCACGATGTAGAGACAAAGATGGATTATGATCAGTGCACCGCTTGAGGTGGCTCGAGGCTCAGTCATAAGCGAGGCAACACTTGGCAAGAAAGTGAGAAAGATCCATCCATGAGGGAGTATAATGCAAGAGTGCAAGCAATGATGCTACAATGAGAGGGTATGCTCAACTGGTATACAAGAAAAGAAAAAATGCGGATTTCAAGAAAGTATCTTCGTAAAGATATTGTCAAGTTGAAGTTCAATGAGATGTATAATGCACTAATATCTCATTGTCGACTCGAAATGTATCTCTAACATAAAGTCAACTTCAATGTGTTTTCTAGGCCCGTCGAAACTAGGCTCGAGGCAATATAAGTAGCATATTCATTGTGATAGCATAGAGGTATATGAACCATGGTACAAAAACCAACATCTGTCATAAGAGACTTAGGCTAAGTAAGCTCGCAAGTTGCTTAGTCCATAACGCATATTCAAACTAACAACTAGATCAAGCAACAACAATTCGCATCTTGCTTCTCCATGTAATAGCATTAGTTCTACTGAGTGTCAAGTAACTTAAACCAGAAAATACCATAGATGACCAGGATCTTTGGAGATAACTACCTTTTATAGAAATAACTTGGTTTCCTAAATATTTGCTATATCATACTTGGTAAGAACAGTGTCATCAATGTAGACTGCAAAAATTATTATGCCTCGTATGTGTGAATGTGTGATCGAACAAAGAAAAAATGATACGATGATGACCTGGAATCCTAGGTAGGAATTATTGTGCTAACTCTAACAAATCATGCCCTATGTCTCTCTTTAGCCATAGATGTCATTCTGAGTCTTCATACATCCTCTTCCTAAATAGCATAACAAAGCAGTTACGGCAAGTATACTTATACGTTAAGATCTCCATACAGAGCATTTATCACATCAAGCTAATATATAGGACAAAACTTGTTGATGATATAAAGAGAATGGTGCATGGATCCCATCCTAACCACGAGAGAGAATTCTAGAAGTACTCCATATATCCTCTCAAAGAAGTACTCCATATGATTGGCTTTTGCCACTATTTTCATGGAGAAAACCCATCGGCAAGATGAGAGAAACCAAGAAGGCAAAGCATAAGATCCCATGTACCGCAAGAGAGAAGCACATACACCTCATCATCCATAGCGTGCTCCTAACCAGTTTTTAACAACCTAAAATAGTCTTTAGGAATCGATACAGTCATCAGTACATTAATGAGGTCCTTCTCAAAAGCAAACATGCTATAATTTGTCGTATACAGACAGATAGGCTGAAGAGCGCACTACCTTACCTCCTATTTGAGTGCAATGGATAGACTCAAACCAACAAAAGGATAATACGGAACAACATTTGATTAAGGACTAGAGTCAGAATGACTAAGAACATGCATTTCATGAGGAATAGGTAGTGTGACTAGCTCAGACCCACAATTGTTCGTACTCTGAAAGACCTAGAACGAAAACGAGAACTCTGAAGGAATGCTATGGACGAACTAGGTGAAGTAGGTAGATTGTTCAAAATTTGTGACATCAACAACAACATAATAACGATGTACCAGTTGGATTCTAGAATATCCAAAATAACATGATTGCTTGGTTCAAAAATTTTATCGGTAAGATGAAAATTATGAATAAAAATATTACAAACAAAGATCAATGTTTCAAATTTTGCGCAATTTCATCGAAATTTCGGTTTTGACACCACGACAAAACTAAAATCGAAATTTTGATATGGACCATTCACAAATCTAGGCCGATTTTGGCCGAAATTGGTGGAATTTCGAAACTGTTTCATTTTTTGCCATCTCAAAACGAAATCGAAATCAAGATTTAAAACCTTGCCAAAGATACATAGTAGTGGAGGTAAGGACACGATATCCAACATCACCCCCCAAAAGTTTTTAGAACCTTCACATGGGTAAGAAGGGTAGAAGCAACATCAACTAGATGACAAAATTTACGTTATGAACAGGAAGATTAAGGGAAGGTTCCTTCAGACGCAAAGGTGACCAGCACTTTCTGCACAAACTCTAAGAACAGTCAAATCAAATAACTTTATTGCATGAACCAAAAGAATGTCTTCATTTCACGAAAGAAAAATTCAATGATAAAAAAGGTGACCAGAACTTTCTGCACAAACTCTAAGAATGTTCAAATAAAATAACTTTATTGCATGAACCAAAAGGATGTCTTTATTTCACGGAAGAAAGATTTAATGATAAAATCAATCTCAGACAGATCTTTTAGGAAGTAAACCCTACTGGCTCCATTGAAATCATATACAAAACAAATGAAGTATCGATGATGCAAAATTGTATGAAGATGCAAAGACCCCAAACATCATAACATATCAATCAAAAAAGAGATGATCGGCAAGGATCCATACATTGAGGAAAGAAGGTTTGGTGATTTTTTCCAAACCAGTATACATCGCACTCAAAAGACAATTCATGAAACAATAGGAAGAAAACCGAGTCAAATGGGTGATCAAGACAAAGGAGGTGCCAAAGGTATGGATCGATTGATAGAAATCGATGATGCACAATCAAAAAAGCTAGACGGAATGTTCAAGTAGTGCTGGTCATCCTTCTCACAGTCTCCATCCCAATAATATGGTTTCCTAATGTCCTCAAAGCAGTAGAAAGATTTATACACAATAACTTGACAATCAAGTCCTAAATATAAATGGCTGACAAAAAGTAAGCTAGGAGGAAACTCAGGGCAACAGTAAACTCCATATAGCCTAAACTTCAAAGTAAAGAGCACTATCAAAAAAGGTAAGCAATGAGTGAGATATGTTAGCTAATTTGGTTGACCATATATGCTCACAAAGTTGAGAGTCAGCAAGAGGTATACCTTCACCAATCAAGTAATAGGTCTTGGCTATAAGATTGAATCGTATGATGGAGCACCTCATTTCACCGCATCAATGTGCGTTCATTTCGGGGAGAGAGGCTGCTGACAGCCTGGTTATGGCAGCTGAGATCATCACGGACTGAAAAAGACATGGGTCGAAGTGGGTGCTGTGGAAGGTTGACTTCTCCAAGGCATATGACACTGTGGATTGTCGCTTCTTAAGGATGACGATGGCAAAGAGTGGTTTCCCTGAGACATAGATCTCTTGGATGAACCATTGTGTTACTACGACCTCCTACATGGTGCATGTGAGGTTTTTTCCAGCCACAACGTGGGTTTAGATAGGGATGTCCCCTAGCACCAACGCTTTTTGTGATCGCAGCTGATGTGCTTGCTTGTATGGTGGCCCAGGTGGTGCAGAGCGAGATTTCGAGGGGATACACTTCTGATGGGATATCTATTCTCCTGCTGCAATACACGAATGACACCATTTTTTTATTGATGGGGGTGTTGAGGAGGCTAGAGGCATGGTTTATACAATAGAGATTTTGAAGGAGCTTTCTAAGCTGGTACTCAAGCATGGGAGGTCTATTGTTGTTCCGTTTGGGCACTCTGTTGATGGTACTCAATCATGTTGGATCGGAAAAGATTGAAATTTATATCGTTTGATCATCATAATATAGACAGTCAAAACGAGGTATTGTGCATCTGAATCAGAGATTCAAAGTGCGAATGCGGACGACTTTTGTATTCCATATGAGAAGAGAGATAAAGGATTAAAAAAATAAAAAAATATATTACAAATAATTCCAGCAGCCCCTCCCATTTGGCATTCTTTTTTTTCCACTTGGCAAAATCTTACGCCATCCCTCTCCGTATAAATAAAAAATAAATTACAAAATAATTCCAACACCCCCTCCCATTTTTCTCTCTCAGTTCCTCTTTCTTTTCTCTTCTAAATCCCAGTCGAGAGAGAGGAGCACCAAGCCCCCTTCTTTTTTTCTGCAAGATTTCAGCTAGAGCTACTGCTCCTTACTGCCTTGTTGCTGTTGACCAGCAGCCACATCATGAGTTGTTGCTCCCAAGCTACAGTAGATGTTGCTGTTGTGCTGCCCAGCAAGCCTGCTGGAGCAGCTTCTCTCCGTTGGAGCTGCCAAGTCAGGCAGCCAACATCCTGCTGCTGCTATTAAAGCCTACAGATGGAGCTAAAAATTTGAGTTGTTGCTTCTCTTCACATTCTTCAAGAGTTGCATGCATGCCTTGATCCAAGCCCAAAAACCCCCTTCAAAATTGAAGATCCAAAGGTACAATTCTTTCCCATCTTTTTTGCTACCATCCATGTCTTAAAACTCCAAACTTTAAATCCTTATATAGCTATTGTTCTGATGCATTTAAAATGAGATTTTTGGGGAAGAATGCATGTATGTTAGATCTAAATTCAGACTAATGTTTTACCGTTGTTCATGCTTTTAATTTTGAAAGAAATAGGGGTATAATAGCTTAATTACGATCAAGATTCAAACCAATGCATTATTGTTGTTCATCCTTAAAAAATTTCAAGATTTGGGGGTGTTTTAGAATGAAATTGTGTCAATTTCAGACCATAATAGCAACAGTTTGTAGGCTTAATTTGTGAAGGATTGGGGATGAATTACATGAGGATTAAGTCTAACTTCAGATCTGATCTTAGAGCCCCTGTTCTTGAAAATTTAGAGATGAAAAGTTGGGGATTCTTGCATATATTAAGATCTGAAACCGGACCACTATTACATGTAGATTTCTTATATGAAATATGAAAGTTTTGGGGTGGGGATATCATGAAATTGATATACAATTCAGGCCACTGATTAAGCTATCGATTCATGCTTAAAAGAGGACAATTTACTGGTGATATGCATGCATTTAACACTAAATTCAGACCACTGTTATGATCTGATTTCATGACAAAAATATTAAGGATTTGGGAGTAATTTGCATGTGATTAAAGCCTAACTTCATATAATTATATGTTGTTGTTCATGCCTTAAAAATATGTGATGTGGGGGTGATATATATGCAATTAAGATCCAATGTCAAATACTAATAGTTACAGATTTCATATATAAAAATGTGAAAGATTTGGGGTTAATTGCATGTAATTGGGGGTCTAATTTCAAACCATTGAATAGATACTGATTTCATGATTGATTGAGGAAAATTTTACTACGATTTGTATACAATTAAGTCAAATTTTAAAGAACCAATTAGCCACTTATTTCATGACAAAATTGAGAGAATTGGGGATGAATTAATATGCAAATTGAGTCTAATTGTAGACTCATTAGCTGTAGATTTTCATAATTGAATCATGATGATTTGAGGGTTTCTGCATGAAGATTCTACTCACTAAAAATTAATAAATAGTGGATTTTAGATCTGAATTTAAAACCAGGTTATAGCTCCTGATCATGGAAATTAAAAGATCAAAATTAGGGGTGAATTGCATGGAATCAAATTTAATACAGATTCAATGAGTAACTTCTAATCTCATGAATATAGAAATGATAACCTATGATCACAAGGACTGATCATTTTCATGAATTAATCCTTTAGGTATACTCTACTAATTATAGATCATTGTTTATAAGATCGTTGACCAAATGCCTAGATCTGTAAAGTTAACCACAACAGAGATCGAGAAAGAATGATGAATCAAGTATTGGTGAATCAAGTAATGTCAGATAATGGTGTCGGTCATGGTGACCCTTACACCTGACCGTGCGAGGGCACAGTAACCCTTAGCTGAGCAAGAGATAGGAAGCCCAGTTCGGGCAATGGCCGCCTAGTGCGTGGGTCTAAGATCTCATTCCTTTTTACGATTTTCACGCAAGCTCGCAGTGGTTTTACGTTTCGTTGGGATACAGATTTTGACCAGTTCCACTGACTCTGTTAGTAAGGTGCCTAGGTTGGAGGACCTTTGGTTTTGGTTTTTAGCGCTCTTTTTGCATGTACCGGTCTGCCCGATTTTCTGGAGTGACTCTTCCAGAGAGCCACTCCCACCCATCTCAGGGGCGTAGTTTTGGAATAGGCCTAGCCCACTACTGGACCGCACGTCCGCTTATAGTGCGAGACAGAATAGTCTCTTAGGATTTTTCCTCATCACTTGAGTTTTGTTTACTGTTCCGCCAATAGGTCTTGGTGAGGAACGGTGGTAATTAGCTGGAGTTGAGCTTGGTTACTGTTTAGAGTTGGCTAATCGAGTTTAGCTACAGTAGAGTTGACATTGTTCTCGAGATTGTTTACTATTCCGTTAGTAGGTCAGGCAAAGAAAATATCGTAAGACAGAAATCATCAATCATCGACATGTAATCAGAATTTCGAACCATTATTTCAGATATTAGGAGAAGCAAGTGGACATGTTGGGAACTTAGTTAGGATGTATTCTATTCCACCACATGCCTACGGAGGCACCCCAACCCTAGGGCATTCTTCACGGCTTAGAGTCAGTGTGAGGTCATACTCAGACCAAGACCACAGACTATCCATTAGGCTTGAGAAATTTGACATAGACAAAGTTCAGATCAGAGACTCATCATCCTCAATACCAAGATCCATCAATATGATCTATAAGTGATAAAAAGATAATAACCTACTATCGAAAGAATTACGTAGTTGGTGTACCGTTTGTGCCTTTTATTCTTCTATGTTCCGTCTTATGTAATTTACCCATGGGTTTTCTCTATATAAGAGACCTTAGGGTTCTCTGGAATAAACAACAACTCTTATTATTCCAACATGGTATCAGAGCCTAAAGCCTAGGCTCTCTCCACCCGTCGCCCCCCCCCTCTCCGTCGTCGCCGCCTCTCAGCTCTCCAGCGCCGCCCTCGCCTCCAGGACCCCGCCTCCTCGCGCCTACAGCGCCGGCCTCCCACCTCCCGGCCCCGGGCCCCCCCTCGCCTTCCCGTCTCTCGGCCCTGCCTCCCGGGTCGGCTCCTGCCCCGTCCCCGCCGGCTTTGCCCTAGCCGGCATCCCCTCCTGCGGCCTCTTTCGGAGCCGGCGTCTCCTCCTTCGCCTTACCCATGGATTTAGGTGCGTAGCGTCTACATACGCACTCGAATCCTATGCAGTTTCTGTGGACACCTGATTCTCTGTCTACAAACCTTAGTTCTTCATCTGCGGCGATATGTCGGAATCCAAGGTTGATATGCCCTCCATAGGCGCGTTCAAAGGTCCCGCGCCAATAGTGAAAATGGATGGGTCGAACTATGAGCTCTGGGCGATGCAGTTCATGAGCCTCATGAAGTCAAACGGTAAGAAGCACATTCTTAATGAGGATGAGCCGGCAGAGAAGAAAGGGATTTATGCCTCTTGGGAGGCTGATGACTCGTATGCCAAGGTCTGGCTGTCAGGCACGTTGTCGATGGAGATCGCCAACAATGTCCTCCATCAGCCCACCGCTAAAGCGATGTGGAACATTCTCGCGGCGACATATTCCCAGGTCCGGAATGAAACCAAGATGCTACAACTTCAACACGACATATTCACCATGAAGCAGAATGGGCGACCACTTCATTCCTTGTATACATCCCTTAGGGGGATGTTTGAGAAACTCTACAGTACTATCCCTCTGATAGCCACACCCGAGCAGTAGAAGACATTTCGTAATGCTACCATGGTAGGAGTCCTTCTTGCGGCTCTTGATCCCGAATATGATGCGGCCATATCACAGATACTTGCAGATGCTACCATTCTTCCTATGGAGGAGGTCTACCGGAGGCTTAGCCGTATCTCTGTTCCATCCAGCACGTCTACACCACCCCCCTGAGCGATGGTTGCTTCTAGAGGGAGAGGTGGTTCCTCTTCTTCATTTCGTGGTCGTGACCGTGGAACTAGAGGCCGTGGTGGTCGGTCCCGTCCACTCTGCAGTTTTTGTCACCGTTCAGGTCACTCAGAGGATACATGCCATTCTAAGCATGGCTTTCCAGCATCAACGCGGGTGGCAGAACATGTTGCATCTCCATCATCTTCTACTTCGGACCAGAGGTTTGAGGAACTCATCGCTAGGTTACGGGATATAATGCCTCCTGCTCCTACAGATTCTTCTGGAGGCCCTTCGGATATAGCTGCGTCTGCTTCTGCCAGCACTTCTGCCACGGCTAGCACCTCAGGTAGTGCATGTGCTTTTACCACATGTTATAGTTCAGACATCTCCGATTGGATCATGGACTCAGGTGCCACGCACCATCTATGTCGAGACAGAGATAGACTTATATCATACAGAGAGATTCCTCCAGGACGATCGGTGATCATTGCCAATGGGACTCATTCCCCCATTGTTGGACAAGGGGAGGTTATGTTATCCTCTTCCATGCGTCTAAAGAATGTCTTACATGCCCCTGAATTTTTGATGAACTTACTCTCTATTAGTCATATTACAAAAGATTTGCATTGTCGCGCTATATTTGACCCATCTTCTCTTATATTTCAGGACATTCTAACAGGAAGGGTGAGTGGTTGTAGCTCTGAGCAGGATGGCCTTCATCGTCTGAACCGGAGTTCATATGCTGGAGTCTCTTCTCATGTTGTTGGATCTGTCTCTCCCTATACATGGAATCTATGCTTTGGTCGCCTCCCTCTACAGAAGATGCGTCACCTTTTGCCTCAGATCACTCACTGTTCATCCAGAAAACTACTCGAGGTACAGTTGTCATCATGGTGTATGTTGATGACATTTTGGTTACATAAGATGATGCTCAGGGGATAGAGATGACCAAAGCAGTGTTGGGTCGTCAATTTGTTACAAAGGACCTTGGTACATTACGATACTTTCTGGGGCTGGAGTTCGCCAGGAATGCACAAGGTCTAGTAATGACCTAGAGGAAATATATTACAGATATGCTTATCGAGACGGGCATGGTTGGATGCAGACATTCTACTACTCCTATGGACCCCAGCATGAAATTGTATGATAATGATACAGAAGAAGTTGACAAGAGAAGGTATAGAGAAATGGTGAGGAAGCTTCTTTACATAACTACAACCCGATCTGATATTTCCTTTGCAGTTAGCCGGATAAGCCAGTTCATGGAACATCCGAGAAAGGTACATATGGATGCTATATATATGATACTCAGGTATCTAAAATCGTCTCCATGCACGGGATTGTTGTTCAGAAAGGAAACCAATTTATCTATTTCTGCATGTGCGGATGCTGACTATGCAGGATGCCCTAAGGATCGAAAGTCTACCTCAGGCTTTGCTGTGTGCGGTCCATTCTTGACCGTAGCGCATATGCCATATGCGGCAATATGCGGTCAAACCGCATATGCGGTCCGACTATGCGGCATATGCGTCCGCATATGCAGCCGCATATATGAACAAGATGCTTTCATATATGATTCATGTATCTTTTTTGCTTAATTCATAACATGTTGATGACACATTAACTCGATTTTTTCCAAGAAACTCTTATATTATCATTTACATTGATGCATCTTTTCATTGTTCTTGTATATACAACATTTGCGAATATAATCTAAGATATTTTTCTCATATCCATATCTTTCCATTGTTCCTAACACTTATTAATGAGTTGTTTACTGTCTTTTGAAATTTCTATCTAATGAAATTCATTCCATTTATTTGAATAAAATATGAAATAATTGAACACTTAACATTTTTGTGCTTCCAATAAATTTTATATGCTAATACAGTTTTTCCAATATTTTGTGCCAACAAGTTTTGTCCCTTGGATATGCATATATATATATATATGTATAATTTTGGGTGTATGATTTGTATACCTATGATTATTCCTTAGCATTTGTTATCTATATGATCTATATATGCATTAAAGGTTTTCTTTGAGAATTTGTGCATTCCCTACTAAATCAAATTTGTATACGTATATATATATGCATTAAATTCAAAATATACACTAAAAAACAATCAATTAGTAATATCATGCTTATATAGTTATTGATTATATTATCTTATTTGAAATTTTTTATTTTGGGTTTTGTTAGATCATCAAATTTTTTATATAATCATATTTTATTATTGTATTTTTTAATATTTTAAATTAAAATATTATAAACTGCATGAACCGCATATACTTCCGTATACTCCTCCGCATATCCGCTTACTCGCTTTAGACCGCATGACCGAACAAATACCGCATACCGCATTTCTGAACCTTGGTTGTGGCTAGATCCAGTGCAGAATCTGAATATAGGGCTATGGCACAAGCAAGTACGGAAATGATGTGGGTTCGAGCTGTACTAGAAGACTTGCATGTAGATGTACCTCTACCCATGCAACTACAGTGTGATAATCAATCCGCATTGTTCATTACCAATAATCATGCCTTTCACAAGAGAACCAAGCATATTGAAGTAGACTGTCACTACACCAGAGACATGATCCAGAAGGGACTGATTTCTACTTCACATGTTAGTTCTGGGGAGCAGACTGCCGACATCTTCACCAAACCGCTACTCAGAGGACCATTCCAGAAGTGTAATTCCAAGTTGAGCATGATCAATATCTATGCTCCATCTTGAGGGGGGTGTCGAAAGAAATACGTAGTGTGTGTACCGTTTGTCCTTTTATTCATCTATGTTCCGTCTCATGTAATTTACCCATGGGTTTTCTCTATATAAGAGACCCTAGGGTTCTCTGGAATAAACAACAACTCTTATTATTCCAACACCTACATATGGATCATTAATTAATATATGAAAATGTCATATATGGAAAGTTATGGGATGATGGATGATCGGGGGATTTACATATATAATAGTTTGAAAATCAAATTCCACGCAAGTAGCTTGTAAATTTTAAATATCAACACCTTACATGCTTTCTTTTGAAACCACTAAATTACATGTTATTTTTAATATACTACATTGTATTCAACATTTGTTGACATTTCTCTTGTTCCTAACATGTTTTGCAGGCAAGCCGCCTGCATCGGAGTAGATTGACAGCTAGACGCTGGGTTTCTATAGTTTTTATTACGGTACACATGTATATCTTTTGTATAAGAAATCTGTTACATTTTGGGATACATGTACACTTGTCAATTTCTTTTGTTACACGTAATTGTATATGAAAATTTATACAAATACGAATTTGGTGACACACTTGTTGTTCTCTGGCTTCTTATTTAAATTGTGAATGTCATTCCATCACGGAAAATTTTCCCTTAATTTCAGGTAACCTAATGCGACCGATATCGAATAACAGTGCAAGTGTTGTATAAATGGGTAACTCGGATCCCTGCCCCCTGCAACCCCCAAAAGGGGGGGGGGGCAGGTGGGGTATGGTGGCACAGGGGACATCGGACCATTCCTCAACTGGGTTCAAAAGAACATACGGTTACTGTTGGGAAACGTGAATAAGTTGTTTATTCCATAGCCCTAGGCTCTCTTATATAGGAGAGTAGCCTATGGGTAAATTACATAAAGAGAATAACAAGAAAATAAAATAGCAAAGAGACACAATAACTAAATATGCGTCAACACTCCCCCTCAAGATGGAGCATAGATGTCAATCATGCTCAGCTTGGAAGCACACTTCTGAAATGGGCCACGTAACAATGCCTTGGTGAATATATCTGCAGTCTGGTTCTCTGAAGTAACATGGGACGTGGCAATGAATCCTTTCTGAATCATATCACGTATGAAGTGACAATCCACCTCAACTCAATATGCTTGGTCCGTTCATGGAATGCAGGATTGTTTGCAATGAACAAAGCAGCCTGATTATCACACTCCAAGTTCATAGGAAGTGGTATATCTAAGCATAAATCTGTCAGCACCGCTTTCACCCACATCATCTCTGTAGTAGCCTGGGCCATAGCCCTATATTCGGATTCAGCACTGGATCTAGCTACCACAGTTTGCTTCTTGCTCCTCCATGAGACTAGGGCATCTCCAACATAGACAGCATACCCTGAGGTGGACTTCCTATCCTTAGGACATCCTGCATAGTCTGCATATGCGCATGCTGAGACAGAAATCCCCTTTCCTTTCTTGAACAGCAGACCTTTACCTGGAGAAGATTTGAGATATCTAAGTATCATGTGTATTGCATCCATATGCACCTGGCGTGGCTGCTCCATGAACTGGCTCACACGGCTCACTGCAAATAATATATCTGGCCTAGTGATCGTGACATATAACAATTTGCCTACCAGTTCTCTGTATCTTCTCCTGTCAACCTCCTCTGTGTCATCATCATACAGCTTCATGCTAGGGTCCATTGGTGTCGTAGCAGGTCGACACCCTAGCATACCTGTCTCACTCAGTAGATCTGTGACATACTTCCTCTGTGACATGACTAATCCATACGGATTTCTGGTAAACTCCAGCCCCAGAAAATATCTAAGGACTCCCAACTCCTTGGTGACAAACTCGTTCCCCAACCTTTCCTTTGCCTGCTTAATGCCCTGGTCATCATCACCTGTAATCAAGATATCGTCAACATAAACCATGATTACAACAATACCTCTTGCCGTCTTCTGTACAAACAAGGAATGATCAGCATTGGAGCGTTTATATCCTTGTTTCTCAAAGAGATCTGACAGCTTCTGGAACCATGCTCTGGGGCTCTGCTTAAGGCCATAGATAGCCTTATGTAATCTGCAAACCTTGGAACACTCCCCCTCAACAGCAAACCCTGGTGGCTGTTGCATGTAGACTTCCTCCTGCAGGTCGCCATACAGAAAGGCATTCTTCACATCCAGTTGATAGAGCGGCCAGTCTCTAGTAACTGCAACTGATAAGAGGATCCGCATAGTAGAATGACGAGCCACCGGGGAGAACGTGTCAAGGTAATCTACCCCATATGTCTGTGTGAATCCCCTTGCAACTAGGCGTGCCTTGTACCTGTCAATGGAGCCATCTGCATTATGTTTCACTGTAAACACCCACTTGCAACTCACAGGGTTGACATCTGGAGGTATAGTAACCAAGCTCCATGTTCCTCTAGACTGAAGTGCCGCCATCTCTTCCTCCATTGCTAGCCGCCATCGAGAATCCTGCAAAGCCTCATGGTGGTTCCGTGGAATATCTGTAGCTGAAAGTGCCAATGCAAACATCCTGAATGGTCCAGATAGCCTCTCAAACGACACCGCTGCTGATACTGGATACTTGGCACAGCTTCTCTTCGGCTTGCGTAGAGCGATTGGAACATCCAGATCCTCTGTGGTATCACCATGCTCCTGTAATGCATCCTGCTGAGAAATGTCGTCAGATCCATCAACACTAATATTTTCATTACATACCATAGGCGAGCTAGTTGACTGGTCAGGACCATGAGCTTGATTCGGCCTCCGAGTGTAATGGAATGGTAACGGGGATACTATTGATGGCGGTGGTGGTGGCGGCGGTGGTGGTGGTGGTGGAGATGTTGGTGGCGGTTGTGATGTTGGTGGTGCCATGAATACAGTATCAGGGGATATAGGTGGTGGCTGCATGTTACCGGATTCTGAAAAATACATAATGGATTCAAAGAATGTAACATCTGCACTGATCATATACCGCCGACGCACAGGGTCAAAACACTTGTACCCCTTTTGAGTTCTGGGGTACCCCACAAAGACACACGAGGCCTAGGAGAGAGCTTGTCAGAACCGGGCGACAACTGATGGACAAATGCGACTGACCCGAACACACGAGGGGTAAGAGTAAACAGATCCTTGTCAGGATAAATAAGTGAGAAAGGAACCTGTTCATTCAAGACAGACGAGGGCATACGATTTATAAGATAACATGCAGTAAGGACTGCATCACCCCAGTAGGAATACGGAACATGACTCTGAATGAGAAGTGACCTTGTGACATCAAGTAGGTGACGGTGTTTTCTTTCTGCAACCCCATTTTGTTGAGACGTATGGGCGCAGGATGTTTGGTGAACAATTCCTTTAGAGGAGTAGTAGTTGGCTAGATTGTTGGTGCATAACTCTAAGGCATTGTCACTTCTCATAATTTTGACAGTTGTGGAAAAAACATTCTGAATCTCATTTAGAAATTGAATAATAATATTTCCAGCTTCAGACTTATTTTTCATTAGAAATACCCATGATGCTCTAGAGAAATCATCCACAAATACAATATAAAACCTGTGCCCCTGATGATCGGGAACACGACTTGGACCCCAGACATCGACATGAAACAACTCAAACTTGGAGTTACTACTTCGACCTTGACTACTGGGAAAGGATGACCTGTGATGTTTTCCCAGCTGACACGCCTCACACTGGATAGGTGTGTGAGAAAGACTATAAGGTAAGACAAGACGCAACTTCTGAAGCGGTAGATGACCAAAACGCAGATGCCACAGGAGAGAAGATACTTGTTCTGCGGGAGAGGCTGTGATTCCGGCAAACGGGGTCTGGTTCAGGCGATAAAGGCTTCCTTGCTCATAGCCATGACCAATCACGTTGCTCGTACGGATGTCCTGAAAAATCAATGAAGATGAATCAAAAATAGCACGACAATGGAGATCCTTCGTAATCTGACTAATTGACAACAGATTAATAGAAAAATGCGGTGCATGTAAAACATTCTTGAGCTGCATAGAAGACGTCAATCTGATCTCCCCCTGACCCGTGATAGGAGAATGCGTGCCATTGGCAATAACTACTGTCCGTCCTGGAGGAATCTGGGTGTATCCTGTAAGTAGGCTCTGGTCGCCACATAAATGATGTGTAGCGCCGGAGTCCATGATCCATGGCAGTGTATCAGATCTACTACTGTGGAGTGCAAGTGGACTACCTGAAGTACTAGTAGAGGCCGAGGCGGAAGCAGCAGTATCAGTATGGTTCTCTGCAGTCGGTGCTGGACCAGATGGTGGAATAATGCCCCTGAGACGGGCAACTAGGTCATCAAATCGTTGATCCAGTGTAGCAGCAGACGGGGGCTCTATCTGCTCAGCTGCTCGTGCGGATGCAGGAAATCCATGCTTTGAGTAGCATGTATCTTCAGTATGTCCGACTCGGTGACAATATGAGCATGTTGGTCTAGCGCGGCCACCCCTTCCACGGGGAGTACGTCCACGGCCCTGTTGATGAAAACCACGGCCTCTATTGGCCGCCATGGCTGAGGGATTCTGACTCGCAGATGCTGAAGGTACTGTGATCCTGCTCAATCTGTGAAAAGCTTCCTCCATGGGAGGAATAGTCGAGTCCGCCAAAATCTGTGAACGTGCTGCCTCATACTCTGGATCGAGTGCAGCGAGAAACACACCCACCATCGTCGCATTCCTGTATGTCTTCTGTTGTTCTGGCGTGGCGGTAAGAGGCATGAAGCTATAAAGCTTCTCAAACATTCCTCTCAAAGATGTATAGAGAGAATGTAACGGGCGGCCGTTCTGCTTTATTGCGAATATATCATGTTGTAGTTGCAGGATCTTCGTCTCATTCTTCGCCTGAGAATATGTCGCTGCCAGGATATCCCACATGTCTTTGGCTGTGGGTTGATGTAGAATGTCATTGGCGATTTCAATAGCCAATGTGTCAGATAGCCACACCTTTGCATATGCGTCGTCGGCCTCCCATGAGGCATGAACTCCAGTCTTCTCTGCAGGCTCGGGCTCTGTGAGAATATGCTTCTTGCCTGTGGACTTCATCATACTCATGAACTGCATTGCCCACAGTTCATAGTTCGTACCATCCATCTTGACGATGGGCGCTGGACCACGAAATGCGCCCATAGACGGGATATCTGCCTTGCTTTCTGACATACTGGAGACGGAAGACTGGAGCGAATGACAATAGATAATATTTGTCTACAATGACATAGACGGGATTAGTTGCATGTGTAGACCTCAAGCAACTATCCCCATGGATCTGCACGCGCACAGGATTTACACGCAATATGTAACCCTCACGCGCTGGAGATGACGTGCGCTACTGCTTCCTGTTGCACGGTATCTCGTGCCCTAGTGCACGCTATGAGCGAGATGTGCACAGCACAGCACGCAGATGCCGCACACAGCAGATGCCGCAGATGGCGCAGCAGCAGATGCCCCAGATGGCGCCGCAGATGATGCAGCAGCGCACAGCACGGGAGGATATCGCTCAGCGCTAGAGGCGTTGTGAGCGGGAGGCGCGGGATGCGCTACTGCTCCCTGTGCACCAGATGCGCGAGAGGCGCAGGGTGCGTGAGAGGCTTAGGCACCGGATGCGCAAGGTGCGCACGATGCGCAGGAGGCGCCCTAGACCACCGCAGATCGGAGAAGAAGAGCCTCCGATTGGCTGGGGATGAACTTGGCGGCGCCGAGAGAGAGAGAGAAGGAGAGAAGAGAGAGCCGGCGGGTGGGGATGGGATAGGTTTAGGGTTTCGAGAACTCCGGCCTAGGACCGTCGCTCTGATACCATGTTGGGAAACGTGAATAAGTTGTTTATTCCATAGCCCTAGGCTCTCTTATATAGGAGAGTAGCCTATGGGTAAATTACATAAAGAGAATAACAAGAAAATAAAATAGCAAAGAGACACAATAACTAAATATGCGTCAACAGTTACGATTCAATCATATGATTCATGTCAACATCTCGGGTATCTTTAATGACAACTATCACCAATGACTTCCTTTTTGATAAATTATTTTAGTGGCCTGAGTAGAAATTTAGTAGAAAGGTTTATGGAAAATGGAATTGACATATCCTTTTTTTCATGTTCTTATTTTCATAATTTCACTATATATTACAATGTTATATATGCGGCTCTACTTAATGTGGGAAAAGGCTTTGTTGTTGTATTACAATGTTATATATTATACGTCTGTCAGATTAGACTATTTCATCAATATATATTTCTTATAGTTTTTATAATTATTTTCCTATACAAACTGATGCTTATGGCTTGATCGCGTCAAGGCTAAACCTCGTCTCGCCACAACGGAAAACGCATCATTCTGCCCTTCGTTTTTTCAAACCTTAGGTCTGAAGAGGCTATATAAGAAGCCCCAATCTACTGTATCGGGTGAGAAAGTTCAATGAAACATATGGCCCATTGACGCCTTCTCCCGTGGTTTCATCCCGCTCCTTAGGGAGTAAGGTTCCACGTAAAAATCCTGCATTCCTCAATGTTTTTATTCTTTTCTATGATTACAGCTTCTGCATTCTTATTTTTTAACATGCTATCAGAGCGGGTGTGATTCTCGAGTTGCTATTTTCATCATTTATTCGAGATTCGATTTTGATATTTTATTTGTAAAGATTATTATCTGTTCATGATTGAGATATGCCCGAAGTTTTGAAAAAACCGAATTTCTGTCGTCGAAGTTCTGAAGGATCTTGAGGTTCCACGAAAGGCATCAAGTTGTCCTTCTAGATAGCATCATTCTAGGGTTTCAAAAGAAACTCTAGTATTGTTTCCAAGACGATCTCGCATGTCACTCTTCCAACATGCGACACCAGTAGGCTACGACGCCAAAGGCTGGTGGCGATGGCCACGAGCTTGCGAGCTTTCTTGGTGACGCCGCAGATCCCAGGAGATCGAAGGCCACCCTCTCTAGACTCCAGGCGACATGGAATCCAGGCGATGAAGGCCGCATCTCCAGACGGCGAAGGTTCCTTCAAGGCGACACCGATCCAGGCGATGGTGGCGGCTAACATCTCCAACGAGGCCTCCAATCGGGGTGATTTGCTTCGAAGATGGAAGGGGTTCCTGTTAGAAAATAAGAAGCGGAAGCGGAATGATAAACATAGCATAATAAAATGATAAACATGAAGAACACACAGAATTTTCACGTGGAACACTACACCGTGAGGAGCGGGACGAAACCACGGGAGAAGCCCTCAAAGGGGCACGTTATGCATTGCACTTTCCCATCTGATACAAGAGGTCTGGGGATCCTTATATAGCCTCCACAGAGCCTCCAAGTCCCACCACTGGTAGATGTAGGACTAAACTCTTGGATGGGGTAAATGGATCCTGGAAAGATCCATTTACCCATCTCCCATACATATGACACATATACCAAATACTCCAACACTCCCCCTCAAGCTGGAGCATGCAATGCTCAGCTGGGACAAACAGAAAGAAACTCAACTCAAATACAGGACACTACGGACAATA
Source organism: Ottelia alismoides (assembly GCA_037367405.1). NCBI lineage: Eukaryota > Viridiplantae > Streptophyta > Magnoliopsida > Alismatales > Hydrocharitaceae > Ottelia > Ottelia alismoides. The sequence goes on along the minus strand of JAZKJV010000186.1, from coordinate 985,145 downwards.
TCAACCTAATGCTCACAACTGCTGCTGTCGAGGACGTTGCTTCTCATGCCGTGCAGGTGAGGAGGACGAACGTGATGGAGTGTGAGTCTGCTGAATCTCCTTGTCGGAGAGCATGTGCTCTGAACTGCACCTACTCTAGTCACTGGAAAATGAGTCTCCTCGTCGGAGTACTCTGGTCCGCCACAACATGTGGACAACTGCTCCATCTCTGAAAAGGGCCTAACTGAAAAAGGCCGTAAAAGTGCAATCCTCGTCGGAGTCCACGGTCGCTGGAGAATGGAGTCTGAAAAAGTCTCATCGTCGGAGAACTGGGTCTCTCCCATCCGGCACAAAGAATGTACACTGCTCTGGTGTCCCTATGATACCACATGAAAACCCTTGCCCACATGGCATACAGAATGGTCCTCTACTCTGGAGTCCCTATGGCTCACACGAAAACTCTGGCTTGACAACAAGAAGAATGATGGGGACCACACAAAAGATGGCAAACACGTGCTCATCTGAAAAAAGATCACGAACACGTGCGTGTCTAAAACTGAGGACGCAGAATCTGAACTTCGAGTCTGGATATCTGAACTGTAGAGTCTGGTAATTTAACTAGTCTGGAGAATTTGAATCTGAAGAATCTGGATTTGACCTGTGACTCTACATAATACTCCCCCTTTCTCCCGTACTTGTCGAAAAATAGTGACATCGACAAAGTTGGGAGAAGACAATAAAATGAGGGAAAACATGAATCATGCATTTTGTGGCTATTTCATCCTATTTTTAACAGCCGTCGTTCTTTTTTTTAATAGGCCGTACAACATTTTTTCCAGCTTCCATCTCTTTTTTTATGCAATTTTGTTGGAATATTTTTTGTACGGTTTTTTTGGAATTGCGTACGACTTTTGAATGTACACGCCTCTTTTCTTTTCCTTCCCCCCCCATTTATTTACAAAAGAAACTCGGCCCATGTCTGGGCCCATATCCTTTTTTCAAACATTTCGGCCTGACAGGGCATGCTCTTTCACCCCCTTTTTTTAACACGGCTCATGTTTACATATATTTAAGTAAGCACGTGCCACTTGAAATTTGGCCCAATTGGCCTTGGCGTTCCCATACAGGAACCCCTTTTTCTTGACCCGCCTCCCATGTCACGACCCGTCCCACTAACCAGGACGTGCCACGACAGAGATCTTTCTTTAATATTTTTTTTCCTCAAGTAAACATGTGGCAATCTCAAAAACATAACATCTTTGTATTTCAAGTTCACAACACCAAGAAGTGTATTACACAAGTTCTATCTATTACAACTTCTCACAAAATAACACAGACAGTACAAAAACGACGAAAAGCAAAAGACACCTCCTCCAAGTGTATCAGCGGTCCTTTCCCCTGCTAGTCGTGATTCTGCTGATCTGTACATAATTATAATATAAAGGGATGAGTCTAAACCCATTTATGAGCTTAGACCCAGTGAAAGGATCTCAAGCTTTTTACATATAGCTAAAATCTGAAATATGAGCATCATGACAAGAATTTATGCTGAATACTGTGAAATAGCTTAAAAGAGATTTTATGAAAGAAATTACATATAACAACATGCTAGTTACAAATTAAACGCCGAAATCACTTCCAAAGCAGATAAACTGAAACATAATCATCACTATCAAGCTGTTTGTACTAATCACCATTGTGGCTAACTTATTGACTCATTAACGCTGAAACAAAGCTAAGTCATACGCGCAGACGGTCCCAAAGACCAAAAACACCCTGCATACGGCTCAAAGCCTATATGTATACAGTAGCGGACCCAAAGTCCTCTTGATACCATATCTAATGGTTTGCCATATCTAATGGCGGTTTCAGGGTCATATCTAATGACATCACCATATCTAATGGCTAGTTCATGATTTGTATAAAAGAGCTACTGTGGTGCTTATCTTCTGATTCTGATTCATTTCTTGCCACTAATAAACCGTACTTTTGCTAATTCAAGCTCATAACAGCTAATTCATGAACTTAAAACACTCTTGACATAGCATACATATTCTGACAAGTAGAACTTATTAAGAACTTGAAAATCGATCCATAATGCATAGTAACCATGCAAAACATAATTCTTCACATAAAAACTCATATCTAAGTAGTGAAACTTATGTCTCGTGTTCCATCAAGAACAAAATGCTTAAAAACGTGTTATCATGATAAAACTCGTGAAACGACGTCTGAAGTACAATCTAAAGCCCGGATTTCATCTCAATCGTATGATACTTGAAATTCCTTCGTAAAAGCTCTAGAAAACATGATTTCATACTTGTTATCATAAACATGCATAAAAGCGAAAGACTAGTGCTTTAAAATAGCGCTTGAGAATCCCTCACCTGATTGTTGTCTAACTTGAGTCGAAAATGTTTCTTTAGTGAAAACCTCCTCTATAGACGTCTTAGATTTGAGTACTACGGCTTGATGCGGACAGAACTTCGTTACGGCTTTTAATGCGCTCTTGGTCACTGACAGAGCTTCGCCGTACTCCTATCGTGCTCCTCCAGCAACCGCGACGGCCTTGTGGCAGCCTTGTGGCTCTAGGGTGGTGAGAGGGGCGTGGAATGAGTGAAATGGAATGGGGAGGTCTTGGGTATATATAGGCCTCCACCCCCTTTACATGTGTGACATGTGTCAACATGTAAGGGTGCCTCTAAGCCACATGTTGCCTTTCTTTCATGTATGACGACACATGGCAACACTTGCCAACCATTTAACATGCCACATGTCTTATTCATGAGAAAACTTGTTGCCCAAGTAATAGGTTTGGCTTATCCACGAGATAACTTGTTGCCCAAGCAAAGTTTGGCTTATCCACGACACGTGTTAGTCTTAGGATGATGACACATGGCACTATTGAGTTTTTTGACACTTGTCCTGGCTATATAACGACACGTGTCCCATGATTTCCTCTCCATGTGTCCTACTTTTGCTAATGATACTTAATTATCACTAATGATGGGTAATTAGCACTAATCATGCTTAATTAATCTTAATGATGTGATTATGGCTAATGAGTATAAATCTCTAACATTATGGGCACTATGCTAGTAGTGGCTTCTGCTACTTATAAGGTACTACCAAAATTCCAGATTGCTAGATGTGGTACTATGTTTTGATGTGCTACACAATTCAAAGAACCTTATGACATACATTTTTATACAAGATGGTCTCTGATATAAACACAACAAGTTTCAATGAAATTGTTACATCAAAGCGAAACTATTGACTGTGTCAAATACTATCAATTCAATATTTCCTTGAAATAACACTTGATAACTTTCAAAAGCATAGTGTACAAAACGCGTATTACATCCCACCTATAGATCAGGATGGCTTGTGAGCCCTGGCGCCTTGGAGATTGAGGAAGGTCACCTGCTAGGGCTACGCGCTGCCAACGAGGAGGCCGCCTGTGATGGGGGATGTTCTCGGGGAGAGAGCTCGCGCGAGGAGGATGCATGTGCCGTTGGAGGGAATTGGGGGCACGTCACACCTGGAAGCACGTCGTGGCTGGAGTGCTCACCTGAGAAGATGCAGGCGACTTCGAGATGGCGACGACTTCGAGATGAGGATGGCGGCGCAGCCCGGTGGAGGAGCAGTTATGCCAATGGTTGCCCTGCTGCTTGACGTGGAAGAGCCCCATGATAGGGTTGATGGGTTTCGAATGGAGGGGGACCACAAGGGTTCGATTGGAGGCGGCTTCTAGAGTCCATCTTCGCGCGAGTTGGTGCCTTCGAGCGAGGGCATGTGCGACAGTCTGGGAAGTGTGCGGCACCTCTGATCGGAGTCGGTGTAGATCTTCGGCCACTGGGATTTTCTGCCCTCGATCGAGTGAGCGCTGCCAAACCTGAATATGTTGCTGAGGAATCGCTGGTGTGAGATCGGAAGAGGGATGCGCGTTGACTCTTGGATCTGGAGGCCAAGGGGCGATCTGGGGATCAGATCTCGCTCCTGGGGCTTGCCGGCCTGAAGCACGCCTAGATCTTTTTCCATGCGTGAAGATGCTCTTGGCCTGGAGACTAGGGCAGCGAGGGTTTTAGAATACTGGATGTCGAGGAAGATGCGGCCGCATGGAGAGATGGAGATCCTGCGAAGCCTGGATAATCGTGGCGCAGAGAAGATCATGCATTGACATAGGGTTTCAACGTAGAAACCCTGGAACTTAGAACAAATTTGAACTCAATAATCTTAAAAAAAACGAATCTTGAACATAGTAATGAATATGAAATCCTCGAGAAACGAACCCACTCTGATACCATGTTGGATTTCACGCGAGGGGGGGGTCTGCGGGTTCAGGGCCAGGACCACACCGCGGAGTTGCCGCATGGGCTTGAGGGGCAGCCGCGTCTAGGGCTTTGGGATGCTCTTTCTTTGATGCTGCCGCCATGAGAGATGGGGAAGAGGGTTCGAAGAGGCGCGCGAGATCGGGCTTCAAGCAGCACAAGGTGGGCTGCAGGGGCCGCCGCCGCCACCTGTTGTTCACGCGGTTGAAGCGTCGCCTTGTCTGGACGCGACATCACGCCACCTTAAAGATTTAGCGCCGCCACGGGATATTGAATAGGACTTTGCGTCGTCGCCGCCTTGTTCGAAAGGGAACGCCGCTGGAGATCGAGGGTGCACCGCCAGCGTGAGCCTTGTGCACCTGCGCGAGACGAGAGAGGAGGTGTCGAGCTTCCTGAAGGAGGTGATGTTGCTCGAGGGCGCCTCCTGTTGCGGCCGAATCCGGAGACATAGAGCTCGACCGCCAAGGTTGAGCAGGAGGCGCACATAGGGTTCCCTCGCGCTAGGGCTACGCGAGGTGCAGCTTCATCGCCGTCAGCTGCCAATGGTTCTGCCGCCTGTTGCAGCTGGAGAAGAGATGGGAGAATCGCTCCTGTGAGATCGCTCGTGCGAAGATGCAGGATTAGGGTTTCACGAGAAAAACCAAAGTCTTTGAACAAACTTGAACAGATCTGGAACATAAACTTCATGAAAATTGATCTTCAATAACAACACATCAAAAAATCGAATCTCGAACAAGTAATCAACATAAAATCCTCGTGAATCGACCCGCTCTGATACCATGTTAGAAAATAAGAAGCGGAAATGGAATGATAAACATAGCATAACTAAAATAATAAACATGAAGAACACAAAAGAAGTTTTACGTGAAACCCTACTCCGCGAGGAGCGGGATGAAACCACGGGAGAAGCCCTCAAAGGGGCATGTTATGCATTGCACTTTCCCATCTGATATAGGAGGTCTGGGGCTCCTTATATAGCCTCCACAGAGCCTCCAAGTCCCACCACTGGTAGATGTGAGACTAAACTCTTAGACGGAGTAAATGGATCCTGGAGAGATCCATTTACCCATCTCCCATACATATGACACATATAACAAATACTCCAACAGTTCCCAATTAGGGGAACCCTAAATAGGGGCAACCCAATTGGGCCACATCATTAAGAAAAAAATGTGGCTTGCAGTTTCTTGGGCTCGATAATCGGTGGGTTGTTCAATTACTTTTAAAAAAGAGAGAGGGGAGGGGATCCGTGAAAAAAAGGAAGATAAGCTCAAATTGGGCTGCAACATTAAAAAAAGAGGGAGAGATGTTTTTGTGAGCCCTATTTGGGCGGTGTTTCACAAAAAAAATGTGTGGATGGTTCCAAGAAAAAATTGGAAAAAAAGAGAAGCCGAAAAAAAAAGAGATCAGCTTATGTGATGTTTTCTTTCCCCATTTTCTTGTCTTCTCCCAACAAGGTCGACGTCATTATTTTCCGACCAGTCTGGGAGAAAGGGGGGGTATAGTGTACAGTTCTACATGCTAGAGATTCTTCAGATTCCATATTCATATATCAAATTCCACGATACATTTTCCAGACTCTACAGATATTCAGACTCTGCGGATTGGTTTAGAGTCCAAGTTCGAGGTACTCCGTATTTGAGTGACTCATTTCTCCGAGTTCTCCAGAGAGAGACTCCTTTTCAGATGCATATGTGTGCGATCTTTTTTATGTGGTTCCATCTTTTATTTTGTTCAGAGTTTTCATGTGTTCCATAGGGACTCCAGAGTAGAAATCTCATTCCCTATGCCATGTGGTCTAGGGTTTTCATGTGGTATCATAAGCACTCGAGAGTAGAGATCTCATTCTCTGAGCAAGTATGGGAGAGACGTAGTTCTCCAACGAGGAGACTTTTCATATTCCATTCTTCAGCGACTGTGGACTCCGACGAGGATGTCTCCAAGGCTTTTCAGCTCGGCCCTTTCAGAGATGGAGCAGATGTCCACATGATGTGACGGACCAGAATTCTTCAAGTGGAGACTCATTTCAGTCGCAGTGACTCTGACAGGCGCAATACATAGCGCATGCTCTCCTACGAGGAGATTCAGTTTGACTCATACTCCAGCCCGTTTGTTCCTCCTCGCCTACACGGCATGAGAAGCAACGTCCTCGACAACAACCGACAGTTGTGCGCGTTGAGTTGATATTTTCTGTAGTGTCTTGTATTGTGAGTTTGAGATTTCTTTCTATTGTCCAAGCTGAGCATTGCATGCTCTGGCTAGAGGGGGAGTGTTGGAGTACAGGTGTCATATGTCAGATGGGTAAATGGATCTTTCCAAGATCCATTTACCACATTCAAGGTTTAGTCCCACATCTACCGGTGGTGGGACTTGGAGGGTTTGAGGATGCTATAAAAGAAGCCCTAGACCTCATGTATCAAGTGAGAAAGTTCAACAAAAAATATGACCTTTTGAGGTCTTCTCCCATGGTTTCATCCCGCTAATTAGGGAGTAGGGTTCCACGTAAAAATCCCACATTCCTCAATGTTTTTATTCTTTTCTCTGACTACGGCTTCCGCATTCTTATTTTCTAACATACGACAAACTGGTTATACACGTGGGATATTCTCGCTGATTTGACTGATTGGCATCCTCAGAAGAGTGCATCCATATCTATTATTGTACCTTTACGATTCAACGGTCTTTGGGATAGCATAATAGAAGGATAGAAGACAGATCATTGGTATAGAGACAGATCCATGTGTGCCATCAAGGACGAATGTGATGATTTTGCAGTGACAGAGTCTATTTTGTGGAAGGTTGGCCGGGTTGTTGTGCCTAATGATGAGCAGTTACGCAGAGATATTCTTGATGAGGCACACAACTCACGATTATCTATTCATCCTGGTAGCATAAACATGTATCATCATATGCGACGATATTTCTGGTGGGACAGGATGAAGCACGATGTGGCACATCATGTCAGTAGGTACTTGACCTGTCATATGGTCAAGGCTGAGCACAGGAGACCACCGGAGTTATTGCAGTCTCTCCCTATTCTCGATTGGAAGTGTGAGAGTATCTCTATGGATTTCATCACTGGATTGTCAAGGACACCAGGTGGCCATGATGCCATTTGTGTCATTGTTGAAAAATTGACCAACTCAGCCCATTTAATAGCATGACTTACACTCCATCTAGATTGGCCAGGTTATATGTGCAGAACATCATCAGGCTTCATGGTATACCAAATGAAGTAGTGCTGGACAAAGACTCGAGGTTTACATCGCGCTACTGGCACCAGTTCATGTCAACACTACAGAAAGAGCTGAAGAAAAATTCCGCATACCATCCATAGATCGACAGACAGAGCGAGCGCACTATTCAGATACTTGAGGATTTACTGCGTGCATGAACTCTAGAGTGGAAAGGATCCTGGAAGTACCCCCCGCCATTGGTAGAGTTCACATACAATAACAACCATCATTCCAGTATCGGTATGGCACCATTCAAAGCCCTATACGTGTGAAGATGCCTCACACCTCTTAATTGACATGAGGTAGGTGATCATGCTCTTTACTCCATAGATCTCTTGGAGGAGACTGTGAGGTTTGTTGATCTTGTGAGGCGAAGACTTCTGACAGCGCAAAGCCGTCAGAAGAGCTATGCAAATCGCTGGAGAAGAGACTTGAAGTTTCAGGTAATCCAATCATCTTCTCTTAGTCTATTGCAAAAATGACTTATTAAAGATTTAACTTAATCTTCTATACTAATGAAATTCTTGTAAATACAGGTGGGAGATTGTGTATTCCTATGAGTATCTCCCATAAAGGGAGTACAGAGATTTGGTGTTTGTGGCAAGTTGACACCACGATATGCGGGACCATTTGAGGTCATTACCCGTGTGGGGAAGGTGGCCTACTGAGTAGTCCTTCTTCCACACCTATCAACCATACATGATGTCTTTCACATATCCAACCTGAGGAAATACGTGCATGACCCTCTTCACGTCATCAGCTACAAGAATCTTGACGTGAAGCCAGACTTGCCATACGAGGAGAGGCCAGTGCAGATACTTGACCGTGTTGTAAAGAAGTTTCGCCGCAAGGAGATTCCCTTAGTTAAGGTGTTATGGAACCGACATGGTGTCAAATAGGCAGCATGGGAGACAGAAATAGACACGCGGGCATGATACCCGCAACTTTTCTCAGGTAATCATCGAAACAAGGCCATTTAAATATATACATGTTAAAAGAATATGGCTTGTTCCTCCTTTGAGGTTTTTATGAGTTCAAAATCCTTTGAGATTTTTATAGCAGAATGAAACTCGGAAAAAAACACAGAGTGACATTGACCCGATTCTCGAGGAGACTCCCTTTAAGGTATTTATATTTGCACCATCCGGATCTAAATAATCCGAACTTGACCCGATTAAGGATCTTCATGATCAATTAATATTTGTTGGAGTATTTGGTTGTGCGCCATATGAGTTGTAGGAGGGTAAATGGATATCTCCAGGATCCATTTACCCCATCCATGAGTTTAGTCCCACATCTACCAGTGATGGGACTTGGAGGCTCTATGGAGGCTATATAAGGAGCCCCAGACATCCTGTATCCATTGAGAAAAAGAATGCAATATCTGCCCCTTTGAGGGTTTCTCCCTTGGTTTCATCCCGCTCCTTAGGGAGTAGGGTTCCACATAAAAATCTTTGTGTTCTTCCAAGTGTATCGCTCTAGTTTATGCTCTAATTATCATTCCGCTTCCACATTCTCTATTTTCTAACATGATATCAGGCGGGGTTTCGTTTATTTTTTCGAGATTCGATTCTTAAAGATTGTTTGGAAGAAATTGTTCATGTTATGAGAGATTCAAAATCTCTAGGGTTTTCTTAAACCCCGGATCCACGATTCCAGGTCGTTACGCTGTGCCATCATCTCTAGCCTCTCGCTGACTCTCCAGTCCAGTTCTAAGTCGCGAGCATGCCTTGCAGGAGTTGCTCCACATCCCTCAAGTCAGATCTTAGCGATGGGTTCGAAGCCCATTTGCTGGTGTCCATCCTGGAGTACCATTGCCTTCTGACTCTATGGAAGAGCATGTTTATGTAAATGTGATGCAAAATGATTCGGCGCGTCGCGGGAAAATAATAAAAATTTGGCGGTGGATTTTTGGTGGAGAAATAGAGAGGTTGAGAAGAAGAAAATACTCGTCGGTAACGAGGGATGGAAGAAGAAGAACGCGGAGATCACGGGAGGAGAGAGGAGAAGGAGGGAGATAATGAGATAACTCTCAAATTTTCATAATCATTGACCGTCTAAAAACAAGGACCTACCCTCTCTTTATATAGGAGAGAGGGTTTACAAAAATAGTAAACTCAACTAAATTGACAACCGACTTTCCTAATTGGACTCTAACAACTTTAAATTGACCTCTAATTACTTTAATTAGACTCTAACTAATTAATTGACCAACAATTACAATTAAAATCTACGAAATATACGTTGAGATCACAGACGATCTCAATTATTTAATTGGACGATTACGACAACCTAAAAACGTAAATAAAATTGTCGATTAACTAATTAAATAAATGTGGCCCCATAATTTGGGGTCACGCTGCATCAACTCTCCACCGCTTTAAAAATTCGGCTCCTGACGAATTGCGTGAACTGCAAGCTTGGAGGTTGATTCGGCGGCTTCAATTGACTGCTGGAAGAACATGTGGGGCGTGAACGGCGGAATCCATGTGCGGGCGGGAGAGGCGCGGCTACCGTGGTTGAAAAACATATGCGGTGCGTACGGTGGCGTCGTCTCGATCGTCGTCTTCTTCCCATGGTGCTCAAAGAATTGATGCGGCATGGAGAATATGGCCCTTGAATAATCCATGATGAAGCAATGGCACAAAGAGAGGAGAAGAGGAGATGTATCTAAAAAATAGAGCCATGGGGTCCTTATATAGGAAAAATCCAATGCCCTAGTCCTATTTGGATAAGGAGGATCCCCTTGATTCTGATTTCCAGCCCTTCTCTTTAAAATTTTTCGCCACCAGGGGTAGGGGTGCAATTTTCGTACCCCTTCATTTTGCCTCACATTTCCCTTACTTTTGTTCTTTATGCAAATAGGGCTTTTTGGGAATTGATTTTTGCAATTTTCCCAATTATCTTTCCAATCCCACATTCTGTGGGGTTCACGATTCGGCAGTTTCGGAGTGCCCCTTAGGGCACGCTCGAGTTTCTTCCGCCTGATGCGGCGGGGGTTGGCCAGGCTGTTGCGCGGGAGGCGCGGCCCTCGCGAGGCGGCAGGGCAGTTGGGAGGGCGAGGGCGGGACCACGCGGTGGCGAGGCGGGTTTGGGTGGCGAGGGCGATGGGAGGCGACCGACTGGCGGGGGAAGGTAGAGAGGAAGGGAGGGAGAAGAGGGAGGGGCTGCGGCGGCAGGGGAAGAGTGAAGCGGCGGCGGCGGGATGTGGGGTTTGGGTTGGTAGCAGAGAAGCACGGGCGAACGAAGGGGAAGATTGGGTGATGCCGAGGGAGGGCTCGTGGGGTCCGGTAGATGGTTCACAGAGGGGTGGCGCCGCGGGTGGGGGTGGCGGCAGTAGGGGTGGGGGCGTGTGATGCAAAATAAAAATTTGCAACGGTGAAAAATAGTTGTTTGGTGGAGAAATTTAGAGAGGAGAGGAAGAGAGAGGAGAACGTGCCGGTTGCACGGGATTTTGGAGATGAAAGACGTGAAGAACACGTTGAGGGAGAGAAATAACGAGAGAGAGAGAGAGATAATGAGATGAATCTCAAATTTTCATATTAACTGAACCGTTTTAAAATAGTAGACCGTCATCCCTTTATATAGGAGGGATGAGATTACAAAAATAGAAATCAAAATTCAAATTCAAAACTACTTATCCTAATTGACTCTAACCAACTAACTAATTGATTTGAAATAAATTCAAATCTCTAATCGACTCTAACTAACTAAATTGATATCACACGCGATCTCTTTAATTAAATAAAAATACGACAATTGAATAAGCGTAAATAAAATTAACGGATAAAAATATCATGCCCTATATTTTAATTTTGTGCTGCATCAATTCTCCTCCGCTTGAAAAATTCGTCTCCTGACGAATTGCTTGATCTTCGTTCTGACGGTTGGAGAATCCGATCTGGATTGGTTGAGCAAAAATCCGCAATTTTGCTCATTTTCCATGTTACGTTTGTAGTTTCTTTCCACTGAGGGGTATGGATGCAAATGTTCTACCCCTTTACTTAAAATGCCTCTATAACATAGCTTAACCTTCACTTGGCCCTTTAAGTAAAAACTCTTGTGAGGAGGGACCTTCTTGTAATTTATCCAAATTTTCTCATCCCTTATTTTAGGGGATTCGGCAGGAGGGAGCTCCCCAACTTCCGTTAGGGTTTCATGCCTCCAGGATAAAAGGTGGTGGCGGCAGTGGTCTGGATCAGGAGGCCGTAAGCGACGACAGCGCAATGGCCAGGGACGCCTGGGGCGGCGCCGAGGGAGGTGGTGCGTTGGTCCTAAATCGCGTGCGTGGTGCAGACCGTACCCAAAACACCCGTGGCGGCTGCTGGAGTACAAGGTCAATAGGCGACGGGTTGGAAAGGGGAACCTCAGGCGGCACCGAGGAATGAGGTGTGACGACCCCCGCTTGCACGCGTGTTGATGACTGCGCCTGGTGCGTGCGCAGTGGCTGCTATAGCTCGAGATTGGGCGGTGGTGGCACTGCGGACGGCGAAGACGGTGTATCTGCGGTGATAGGGCTGTCCAAGGGGGCGTTTCAATATTTTCTGTTGTAGCTGGGGGCGCGAGGACTTCCCGAGGGGGCGTTGGGGCTGGGAGGGTTGCCGGGGTGACGGAGATGGGTTTTAGGAGAGGCAGTGTGGCAATTTGGAGGACAGCAGGGGGCTGCAACTGGGAGATTGGGGGTGCCGGAGGTGCGGGGGCTGCATCAGGGACCCAGGAGGGAGTCGTGGGTGGCACTGGAATTGGTTCTTCCAACGATTGTAGGTCTGAATATTCTTGGACAGCAAGCAGATCGACGATTTCCCATGCTTCTTCTATAGGGTCTTCATCAAATATGGGGCCCAAGTCTTCGATTTCGTTTTGTATCGAAGTTGTATCAATAAAATCTTCATCTTGCATGAAAGTACCTTCGTTTTTTTGCTCAAAAATAGGTTGCACAGCAGCTTCATTGATCTGATTTTTGCCGTTGCCGTATGAATCTTCATCGAATGTTGTGTCCAGCCATGCTTGCACCTTAACGCTTGATATAAGTCGCTTTCTGAACATTCGTTGCCGCGGACGAGCATGCGAACCGCGAGATATGCAACTGAGATTGAGTTGCAAACGCCAATACTCGATAGGATCGTCGAATCGTAGGAACGATTCGGTTTCCATGCTCTGATACCAAATGATGCAAAATAAAAATTTGCAACGGTGAAAAATAGTTGTTTGGTGGAGAAATTTAGAGAGGAGAGGAAGAGAGAGGAGAACGCGCCGGTTGCACGGGATTTTGGAGATGAAAGACGTGAAGAACACGTTGAGGGAGAGAAATAACGAGAGAGAGAGAGATAATGAGATGAATCTCAAATTTTCATATTAACTGAACCGTTTTAAAACAATAGACCGTCATCCCTTTATATAGGAGGGATGAGATTACAAAAATAGAAATCAAAATTCAAATTCAAAACTACTTATCCTAATTGACTCTAACCAACTAACTAATTGATTTGAAATAAATTCAAATCTCTAATCGACTCTAACTAACTAAATTGATATCACACGCGATCTCTTTAATTAAATAAAAATACGACAATCGAATAAGCGTAAATAAAATTAACGGATAAAAATATCATGCCCTATATTTTAATTTTGTGCTGCATCAGCGTGGGTGCCGGCGCGGTTGGGGGCTGGGTTGGGGTGGAGATAGCAAGGGCAGCGGGTGGTATTGGGGGTACGGAGGTGTCCGGGACGGCCGTTGCGGGTGAAGAGGAAGGCAGGCGGGTTACCTGGGGTAGTTTGGGCGACGCCGGGACGGTCACAAGGGCCGATGGAAGCAATTCTGGTGGCGAGATCGGGCTTGGAAGGTGCTGGGCAGCAGCTTGATCGGCTTCCACGGCGAGTTTTTCGTCGTCAAAACTTACGTCAACGGCTTCGGAGGTTGGCGGCTTCGATTGGGCGTCGCGGTAGGCCTCAAAGTAGGCCATTAGGTTCCGAGACATGGATTGTGATGCGGACTCGAAATCGGCGTAGACGAAAAAAATAATATTTTTGGTGGATTTTTTTGGTAGAAGGGATAGAAGGGTTGAGAAGAGAAATTGGAGGGATTGAGAGGAAGAAAACTCGTCGGAACGAGGGGTTTGGAGAAGGAGAACCGCGGGGATCGCGTGGAGGGAGAGAGAGAAGGAGAGGGGATAGAGATAACAATCTCAAATTTTACTTCATAATCGACTGTCTAAAAACAAGGACCTACCCTCTCTTTATATAGGAGAGAGGGTGTACAAAAATAGTAAACTTAATTAAATTGACAACCAACTTATTTAATTGGACTCTAACAAATCCTAATTGACCTCTAATTACCTTAATTAGACTCTAATTATTTAATTGACCCACAATTATAATTAAAATCTACGAAATCAACGTTGAGATCACAGGCGATCTCAATTATTCAATTAGACCAATACGACCGCTAAAAACGTAAATAAAATTGATAATTATTTAATTAAATAAATGTGGCCCCATAATTTGGGGTCACGCTGCATCAACTCTCCACCGCTTTAAAAAATTCGGCTCCTGACGAATTGCGTGATGTAGGTGGATAGTTGGAGAAATCATCCTTGAATTGGACTTCAATTTCCTCCCATGGGATCATCTTCAACATTACGTTTATAGTTTTTTCCAATTGGAGGGTACCACTGCAATTTTCGTACCCCTTTCTTTTTCTCTCTTTTCATACTGCCCTGGACCCCTCTGTAAATAGAGAAATTTGGCGATTTATTCTCGCAATTTTTCCAATTTAACCTCAATCCCCTGGAATTGAGGGATTTGGTTCCTATGGCCGAATCCGCACCCGATAGGGTTTCTCCCCTTCCTCTTAAGCAGTGCCCATCGTTAGGGCTCGGCCTCCCCTGGCGGCGCGGAATGGTGGCGTCGACGGCATGGTGAACGGCGGCCTTGGACTCGCGGGGTTTTGGTGAGGCTCTAGGCGGCATGGCCTGGGCATTAAGGAGAAGGGATAGGGGGGCGAGGGTTGGGGCGGCAGGGTGTGGCTGCAACACCGCGGGTGGGCGAGGGTCGCGGCGCTTTGGGGAGGGTTTGGGAAAGGGGAAGGTGGTCGCGGTGATGATGGGTGGTGTGAACGGCTGTGGCGGGTGGGTCAGGTCGGGGTTCGGGGCTTCGGGGGTGGGGTTTGGGGTTGCGGGAAGGGAGGGCTGCAGCGTTGGATTTGCGGTGGCTAGGGGTTTCCTGGGGAGGTCTGCGGGAGGGAGACGGGGGCGGAGGCGCAGGCGGTTAGGGAGGGGCTGCAGAGTGTCGGCGCTGCGGGGAGGCGGGGGCAAAGGCTGAGGCGCGGGCTGAACAGCGGCGGGCGATGGGGGTCGCGAGTGTTGGCGGGGAAGGAGAGAAGGGGTTGTGAGGGGCGCCGGGGTTGTTAACGGTGAAGACGGCGGATCTGAAACGTTCTGGACAGCAACATCGATTGCAAAAAGATCGAGATTTTCGTATTCTTCTCCCATAGGACCTTCGTCGAAGATGGGTCCAATGACCTCCTTGTCTTGTTCAACGATTGTATCGCTGAGATCGATATTATGACTGGGAATACCTTCGTTTTCATGGCTGAAATCGACTTGAACTGCAGGTACAACGTTCTGATTTTGCTTGCTGACCGGTGAATCTTCGTCGATTTGAGCATCCAACCATGCGTGCACCTTGATGCATGATATAAGACGCTGATGGAACTTCTTTGAGCGATGCGGATCACGAGATGGGCGGCGGAGACCGAACTTCGCACACCAATAGTCGACAGGATCATCGAATCGTAGGAACGATTCGAAATCCATGCTCTGATACCAATTGATGCGTACTCGAAATCGGCGTAGACGAAAAAAATAATATTTTTGGTGGATTTTTTTGGTAGAAGGGATAGAAGGGTTGAGAAGAGAAATTGGAGGGATTGAGAGGAAGAAAACTCGTCGGAACGAGGGGTTTGGAGAAGGAGAACCGCGGGGATCACGTGGAGGGAGAGAGAGAAGGAGAGGGGATAGAGATAACAATCTCAAATTTTACTTCATAATTGACTGTCTAAAAACAAGGACCTACCCTCTCTTTATATAGGAGAGAGGGTGTACAAAAATAGTAAACTTAATTAAATTGACAACCAACTTATTTAATTGGACTCTAACAAATCCTAATTGACCTCTAATTACCTTAATTAGACTCTAATTATTTAATTGACCCACAATTATAATTAAAATCTACGAAATCAACGTTGAGATCACAGGCGATCTCAATTATTCAATTAGACCAATACGACCGCTAAAAACGTAAATAAAATTGATAATTATTTAATTAAATAAATGTGGCCCCATAATTTGGGGTCACGCTGCATCAGATTGGACGTTGGCCTGCAAATCACGGATCATGTCTCCCGTCTCGTTGAAGGTGGCGTCGATGGCGGAGATGGCTCGTCGTGTCTGTTCGGACGAACGATGATGTCGGTGCGAGCGCCGGGACGGATCGTTAGATCGTGAGAACGACCTAAATGCCATGCTCTGATACCAAATGATGCAAAATGATTCGGCGCGTCGCGGGAAAATAATAAAAATTTGGCGGTGGATTTTTGGTGGAGAAATAGAGAGGTTGAGAAGAAGAAAATACTCGTCGGTAACGAGGGATGGAAGAAGAAGAACGCGGAGATCGCGGGAGGAGAGAGGAGAAGGAGGGAGATAATGAGATAACTCTCAAATTTTCATAATCATTGACCGTCTAAAAACAAGGACCTACCCTCTCTTTATATAGGAGAGAGGGTTTACAAAAATAGTAAACTCAATTAAATTGACAACCGACTTTCCTAATTGGACTCTAACAACTTTAAATTGACCTCTAATTACTTTAATTAGACTCTAACTAATTAATTGACCAACAATTACAATTAAAATCTACGAAATATACGTTGAGATCACAGACGATCTCAATTATTTAATTGGACGATTACGACAACCTAAAAACGTAAATAAAATTGTCGATTAACTAATTAAATAAATGTGGCCCCATAATTTGGGGTCACGCTGCATCAAAATGCAAAACAATATCATGGCTTTCCCAGCAGCACAACAAGCGATGTCGCATCTCCCCTGCGACCTCCAGATAGTGAGCTCTAGCCACACCTCTTCCCAACTCCGCCTTCAGCCGCACATGGCGGCGCAGAGCCACCAGTCGACTTGGGCTCCACAACCGCGCGTAGGTGGCCGCGAAACCTCCCGCAACAGCCGTCCTAGCCGCACAGGCGGTGACCTAGCCCTGACCGCTCCTCGATATGTTGTTCCCAGACTTCCTTTGGTGGCGAGATGAAGCCTCTCCTCTTGGCGAAGGCGACTCCAGGCCAAGCATATACTCACCAAGAGGCACTACCCTCCATTGGGTGAGCATCAGCAACTCCGACCCTCTTCCACCAAGTGCGCAAAACTCGCCCCCCTCGTCGTGCACTGACCCTCCAGCCGAGCTCCGCTCCTCCAAGCGGCGCTGCTCCCAGAGGCGGGGGCCCATCGGGGTGGCGCAAGGAAGGGTAGGGTTCCGTCGGGGAACCCTCGGCGGTGGTATAAAAAAAAGGAAAAGAAGGGTTCCCCGATGGGAACCCTCTATGCGGCGAGCATCGAAATATAAAGGGGTTCCCACGGAACCCTAGCATTCGGGCTACGACGTTCAAAAAATAATAATAAAAAGAAGAGCCACATATTCGAGGTCAATTGGGCTGATTGGTTTTAAAAAAAAGGGATAGAGAGAATGAGCCCGACATGGGCTGGGAAAAAAAGTTTGGGTCCTTTGGGCCATATTTAAAAAAAGGTCGATGAGTCTTTGGGCCCTTTGGGCCATGATATCAAAAAAAAGGAAAAAAAGGAGAAATAAAGGATGTGTACAAAGAAAAACCGTACGCAAAAGAGAAGAGGAAAAGCCAAAAAAATGTGTTGTAACGACTTAAAAAAATGTTTTCAAAAAAATTGTTTGGACGGCTTATAAAAAATTTTGAAGAAAATCCGCAAGAAATTTTTGAATATGCATGTTTAGCCCCATGTTATTGTCTTCTCCCAACGTGGTCGATGTTTGTCATTCCGGCTAGTATGGGAGAAAGGGGGAGTATATGTAGAGTCAAAGGTCTATGCAGATCCAGATTCTCCAGATTCTATATTTGTCAGACCAACCGGATTGTTCAGACTCTACAATTGTCAGATGTTCAGACTCAACGTCAGTTTCCGAGTCTGCAGTTCAAGACGCATGAGTGTGCGATCTTCAGTTTTGTGGTCCCCATCATTCTTGTTGTTTCGATCAGAGTTTTCATGTGAGCTACAGGGACTCCAGAGTAGAGGACCATTCCCTATGCCATATTGGCTAGGGTTTTCATGTGGTATCATAGGGACTCCAGAGTAGAGTACCATTCTCTGAGCCAGATGGGAGAAACCCAGTTCTCCGACGAAGAGACTCCAGGCACAGTTTCAGACTCGATGGTCTGAGTCCTCAGGTTGACTCACACTCCAGCTCGTTCGTCCTCCTCACCTGCACGACATGAGAAGCAACGTCCTCGACAACAACCGACAGTTGTGCGCGCTGAGTTGATATTGTCCGTAGTGTCCTGCAGCATGAGTTGAGTTTCTTTCCGTTTGTCCAAGTTGAGCATTGTGTAGAGGTTTACGTTATGTTATGATGTACCGTTACGTATTTCTTGTTTTCTTTATTTCTATCTATGTAATTTACCCAAGGGTTTTCTCTCTATATAAGAGACCCTAGGGCTATGTGGAATAATAACGAAGAGTTTTGCTTTAACATGGTACCAGAGCCAAAACCCTAATCTAGGGTTTCTTCTCCACCCGCCCCCCGGCCGCCCGCCGCCCACCCTTCGGTCGCCTCCCCTACTCTCTTCGGCCACCGCCCACCCCAACCGCCGAGAACCCAGCCTCCCGCCGCCGAGGGCACCCCCCGTCGTCCTCACCCGCCACCGCTACCCGCCGCCCCACGCGGTTCTTCCGTCTTCTCCAGCCGCCGATGAAGCCCTTCTCCCGGCTTCTCCTTCTCCGGTTGGCGCCGAATAATACATGGGTTCAAGTGCATAAAGTCTACATATGCACTTGAATCCAAACGGGTCTTTGTAGACACCAGTTCTTTTGTCTATCATCCCTAAGTCTTCTTCTCCGGCGATATGTCAGAACAAAAGGTTGATATGCCCTCTATAGGTGTCTTTAAGGGTTCGGCGCCAATAGTCAAAATGGACGGGACAAACTATGAGCTCTGGTCGATGCAGTTCATGAGCTTAATGAAGTCAGGTGGTAAGAAGCACATTCTTACCGAAGATGAACCGGCAGAGAAGATGGGGGTATATGCCTCCTGGGAGGCTGATGATGCGTATGCCAAGGTCTGGCTATCAGGGACGCTTTCGATGGAGATTGCCAATGACGTCCTCCATCAGCCCACCGCCAAGGCGATGTGGGATATTCTTGCTACTACATATTCTCAGGTGCGGAACGAGACTAAGATGCTGCAGCTGCAACATGATATTTTCACGATGAAACAAAATGGATGGCCACTTCATTCTCTGTACACGTCACTACGAGGGATGTTCGAGAAATTATACAGTACCATCCCACTCACAGCCACTCCTGAGCAACAGAAGACTTTCCGCAATGCTACCATACTGAAGAGGTGGACAAAAGAAGATACAGAGAGATGGTGGGTAAGCTTCTGTACATCACCATAACTAGACCTGATATTGCTTTTGCTGTAAGCCGTGTGAGTCAATTTATGGAGCATCCTAGGCAAGTCCATATGGAAGCACTATACACGATACTGAGATACCTGAAATCTTCTCCAGGCTCAGGTTTGCTATTTAGAAAGAACACAGATTTGTCCATTTCCGCTTGTGCAGACGCAGACTATGCAGGGTGCCCAAAGGATCGTAAGTCTTCTTCATGGTTTGCTATCTTTATAGGAAGCTCTCTGGTTTCTTGGAAAAGCAAGAAACATTGTTGTGGCAAGATCTAGTGTTGAGTCTGAATATAGGGCCATGGCACAAGCAAGCACAGAAATGATGTGGGTTCGAGCAGTCTTGGAAATTTTGAATGTGAATGTCTCTTTACCCATGCAGCTTCAGTGTGACAATCAAGCAGCGTTATTCATTGCCAATAATCCAGCGTTTCACGAAAGAACGAAGCATATCGAGGTAGATTGTCATTACACTAGAGACATGATCCAGAAGGTCTTTATTTCCATGTCACATGTCAATTCCGAGGATCGGACTGTTGATATATTTATCAAGCCGTTGCTCAGAGGACCTTTCCAGAAATGTTCTTCTAAGCTGAGCATGATAGATATCTATGCTCCATCTTGAGGGGGAGTGTAGAGGTTTACGTTATGTTATGATGTACCGTTACGTATTTCTTATTTTCTTTATGTCTATCTATGTAATTTACCCAGGATCCATTTACCCCATCCATGAGTTTAGTCTCATATCTACCAGTGGAGGCTATATAAGGATCCCCAGACCTCCTATATCCATTGAGAAAAAGGAATGCAATATCCGCCCCTTTGAGGGCTTCTCCCGTGGTTTCATCCCGCTCCTCAGGGAATAGGGTTCCACGTAAAAATCTTTGTGTTCTTCCAAGTTTATCTCTCTAGTTTATGCTCTGTTTATCATTCCGCTTCCGCATTCTCTATTTTCTAACAATATTGAATAAACTCATATCGAACCATTAATCGCATATCACAATTCGTTCGGTCGCAATCGACAAAAAGTCGATCGTATCATAAAGCATGACATCGAAAAAGCTGTAATGTATTTAGGAACCGTAAAAATGATCCGAGATCATCAGGAAATTCGTCTTAATGAAATAAGACCAACAAAATTGATTGTTCGTCAATCAGAGGTCGTTTGGTAATTTAAATCACAAAATTGATCAAAAATCAAGACCGCATTGCCTCAATTTATGTAACCATCTAGGATCTGAAAAGAATGAAATTTATATCATTGATCATCATAGATAGACGATCAAAATGAGGTATTGTGCATCTGAATCAGAGATTCAAGGTGCAAATGCAGATGACTTTGGTAGAGAGAAAGGATTTTTAAAAAAATAAAAAAAAGTATTTCAAATAATTCCAGCAGCAACCCCTTCCATTTGGCATTCATTTTTTCACTTGGCAAAATCTTAAGCCATCCCTCTCCTTATAAATATCGGCCATCCCCTCCCCTTTTTCTCTCTCAATTCCTCTTTCTTTTCTCTTCTAAATCCCAGTCGAGAGAGATGAGCCCCAAGCTCCTTTCTTTTTTCTGCAAGATTTCAGCTTAAATGGTCTGGTGGTAGTTCAGTGTGCCTACCGCCAAAAGATCAGGGTTCAAATCCCTCCTTGTGGGGGTTGTGTTAGGTAGTTGACAACTAGCATAAAAAATAGTCGAATCTTTCGACATGGATTTGAGCAAGAATCCATGTAACCGACCCTACTTATAGTGGGAGAAGGCTTCGCCATTTCTTTTGCAAGATTTCAGCAGGAGCTACTGCTCCTTGCTGCCCTGTTGCTGCTGACCAGCAACCACATTGCTGCTCCCAAGCTACAGCAGAGTAGCTCCTCTCCGCTGGAGCTACAGCAATTGCTGCCAAGTCAAGCAGCCAACATCCTGCCGCTGCTGCTGCTATTAAAGCCTACAGCTGCAGCTAAAAATTGAGTTGCTACTTCTCTTCACATTCTTCAAGAGCTGCATGCATGCCTTGATCCAAGCTCAAAAACCTCCTTCAAAATTGAAGATCCAAAGGTACAATTTTTCCCTCCTTTTGCAGCCATCCATGTCTTAAAAACCCAAACTTTAAACCCTTATGTAGCTATTAATTTCATGCTTTTGAAATGAGATTTTTGGGGGAGAATGCATGCATGTTAGATCTAAATTCAGACCAATGATTTACCGTCGTTCATGCTTTTAATTTTGAAATAAATAAGGGTATAATAGCCTAATTATAATCAAGATTAAGACCAATATATTACTGATGTTCATCATTTAAAAATTTAAAGAATTGGGGGTATTTTAGCATGAAATTGTGTCAATTTTCAGACCACAATAGTTGCAGTTTGTATGTTTAATTTGTGAAGGATTGGGGATGAATTACAAGAGGATTAAATCTAACTTCAGATCTGATCTTAGAGCCCTTATTCTTGGAAATTTAGAGATGAAAAGTTGAGGATTCTTGCATATATTAAGATTTGAAACCAGACCACTATTAGATGTAAATTTCTTATATGAAATATGAAAGTTTTGGGGCGGGGATAGCATGAAATTGATATATAATTCAGACCACTGATTAAGCTATTGATTCATGTTTAAAAAAGGGCAATTTAGTGGTGATATGCATGCATTTAACACTAAATTCAGATAACTGTTAACTGTTATTCACTGATTTCATGTTAAAAATGTTAAGGATTTGAGAGTAATTTGCATGTGATTAAAGCTTAACTTCATATCATTATATATTGTTGTTCATGTCTTAAAAATATGAGATGTGGGAGTGATATATATGCAATTAAGATCCAATGTCAAATACTAATAGTTACAGATTTCATATATAAAAATGTGAAAGATTTAGGTTTAGTTGCATGTAATTGGGGTCCAATTTCAAACCATTGAATAGATATTGATTTCATGATTGATTGAGGAAAAATTTAGTATGATTTATATACAATTAAGTCAAGTTTTAAAGCACCAATTAGTCACCTATTTCATGGCAAAAATTGAGAGAATTGGAGATGGATTAATATGCAAATTGAGTCTAATTGTAGACTCATTAGCTGTGGATTTTCATAATTGAAACATGATGATTTCGGGATTTTTGCATGAAGATTCTATTCACTAAAAGTTAATAAATGGTGGATTTTAGATCTGCATTTAAGACCAGATTATAGCTCTTGATCATGGAATTTAAAAGATCAAAATTAAGGATGAATTGTGTGGAATTGAATTTAATACAGATCCAATGAGTAGCTTCTAATCTCATGATTGTAGAAATGATAACCTATGATCACAAAGACCGATCATCGTCATGAATTAACCCTTTAGGTATACTCTACTAATTATATATCACTATTTATAAGATCGTTGATCAAATGCTTAGATCTGTAAAGTTAACCACAATAGAGATTGAGAAAGAATGAGGAATCAAGTATTGGTGAATCAAGTAATGTCAGATAATGGTGTCGATCATGGTGACCCTTACACCTGACCGTACGAGGGCGTGATGACCCTCAGCTGGGCCAGAGATAGGAAGCCCACTTCAGGCAGCAACTGCCTAGTGCATGGGTCTAGGATCCCATTCTTTTTTACGAATTTTACGTAAGCTCGCAGTGTTTTACGCTTCATAGGGATCCAAATTTTGACCAATTCTGTTGACTCGTTTCAATAGGGTGCCTAGGCTGGAGGACGCTTGGTTTTGATTTTTATCGCTCTTTTTTCTAGTACCGGTCGGGCCGAATTTCTGGAGTGACTCTTCCGAAGAGTCTCTCCCACCCGTCTCAGGGGCGTAGTTTTGGAGTAGGCCTAGCTCTCTACTGGACCGCACTTCCACTTAGAGGGCGAGACGGAAGAGTCTCCTAGGAGACTTCCTCACCGTTTAAGTTTTGTTTACTGTTCCGCCAATAGGTCTTGGCGATGAAAGGTAGTGATTAACTGGAGTTGAGCTTGGTTACTGTTTATAGTTGGCTACAGTTGAGTTGACACTGTTCTCGAGTTCGCCAGTAGGTCTGGCAAAGAAAAGACCGTGAGACAGAAATCATCAATCATCATCAATCATTAATCATCGACATTTAATCAGAATTCACAACCATTATTTCAAATATTAAGAGAAGATAGTGTACGTGTTGGGAACTTAGTTAGGACCGCATGCCTACGGAGGCACCCCAACCCTAGGGCACTCTTTATGCCTTAGAGTCATAGTGTGAAGTCACATTCAGACCAAGACTACAGACTATCCACTAGGCTTTAGAATTTGACATAGACAAATTTTAGATCAGAGACTCATCATCCTCAGTATCAAGATCCATCAACATGATCTACAAGTGATAAAAAAGATAATAATCGACATATGTGTCAATAATTAATATATGAAAATGTTATATGTGAAAAGTTATGGGATGATGGGTGATCAGGGGATTTACATAAATAATAGCTTGAAAAACAAATTCCACACAAATAGCTTGTAAATTTTAAATGTGAACACCTATCTACTTGCTTTCTTTTGAAACCACTGAATTACTTGTTATTTTTAATATGTTAGATTGTATTCAACATTTGTTAACATTTCCTTTGTTCCTAACATGTTTGGCAGCCAAGACGCATGCATTACAGTAGATTAACAGTTAGACGCCGAGCTTTCACAATTTCTGTTACAATACACAAGTTATAGCTTTTGTACAAGATAATGTAAATGCTTCTCTTTCTCTTCTGTTACATTTTGGATACATGTACAATTGTCAGTTTCTTTTGTTACATATAACTATATATGGAAATTTATGCAAATATGAATTTGGTGACACACTTGTTGTTCTGTGGCTTGTTATTTAAATTGTGAATGCCATTCAATAGTGAAAAATTTTCCTTATATTTCAGGTAACCTAATGCGACCAATATCGAATAATAATGCGAGTGTTGTGTAAACAGGTAACCCAAATCCGTGAGCGTCTCAAATTGAGATTTGATAAACTAAGGATGAATAGAAGATCAAAAGAAGCTAAAGATAAAGAGTTCCGAGAGTTGTTGTATTTTTTATTAAAAGAGTTGCACTATATAGCTCGTGCATGTACATAGCATACAACTTTAGCTCAAACCAAGTTCTCATACCAAATCATCCGATAGACTGGATTTCCAATTGACTAATTTTCTCTTCAACCGACTACGTAGATTTCCAATTGATCGATTATCACTTCAGTTGATTGATGGTTTGATCAGTCAACTAAAGTCGACCAACATTCAACTCAATAGTTAACATACCAATGGCAACTTTTGAGCAATCGACTAGTCGACTAATCCTTCTAATCAGTCAACTAATTTTAAGTTTAGTTTGATTCAGAATTTATTTCGTCGACCATTCTACTAATTTTGAATTGCTCATTACTCATTGTCTAAGTTTCAGTCGACTAATTTATTTTTCAACCAATTGATTTTTATTCCAAGCAAATATTTTCATGTGCTAGCCCTTTTTGTGAAGAGAGGTCTTTTTAGACGACGAGACAAGATGCCCTTTAAGCTAAATAAAAAGAGAACCCGAGGATTTGTTTTTATTCACTCTTTAGCACTCACTCTACACTCCTCTACATTCTATGTGCTAAAGAGAATGGTCTCTCGGTTGCTCTCAACTCCATTTCTTTTGAGATCAAAAAGGCATTCTACATGAAGCTTCAAGTTTTCATTTCGGCACAATTTGAAATGTGAGGCCATTCCCTATTTTGCCGATACTATATTGTATATCATTTGATGTGGTGAGGGTTTGATTCTTGTACTACTATTGTATGGGATGCTTAGGTTGTGGGAGCCCTTTTCCGATTTGAATGAGAGGTTGTGATTATGGAGGTTTTCTAAATTTGTAATGTGTAATAAAGGATGAATGGTCCTTGTTTACCGCAGCATGATAGCAAAAATGATCGAGTAATTAAGTCGACTGAAATTCCATTCTGAGTCAAGATGACTCTAGTCGAGGTTTTTACCCAACAAGGTATCCTCGTTAAAATAGTTGTTTTTTGTGTTTGATTGATTCTTTTTATGAATAAAGAGAATTACACTTGCTTTGTTTGTTAGTGTAGGTCTGCATGCTCAGGGCTACAATCTCTTCAGCAAATTAAATCTTTAACATCAGCAAAGACAAGCGATTTTATCTCATGAGCAGTCACATATGGGGTGGAGCATTGGGCTCGGACATGCCCAACTCACGAAAGCACGGCCCCGACAAGCCAATTTTCCTCCGGCCATCAGTCAGTCGAGGCCCGAGTTTTTTTGGTAAATCAACGAACTGGGCTCGACCCATGGCCTACGAGTTTGGGTTGTGCCTGACCTGCTCCTACATTAAACCCAACACGATGTAAAGTTTGGACCCAAACCATCATACCAAACGGGTTGCACCGCGATTGGACTTTGATGTTGGTGAATCAATTTGTCTGCGTACGTAGTTCAATAGTCCACAACATCCCGTGAATGGCAATTGATGGCATTATTTGTTCAATTCTCGGGTAAACAGTTTGTACTGTTTGTCTCTTGTTGCAATAAAATCATTGTAGAAGGGATTCGGAAATAATTAGTCCTTAGTGACATAGAACAATTGATGTTTCCTTGAAATGATTGCCATTCTCCGCCAGTGGCACCACAAAAGCACTGATTGTGCTGTAGAAAAGTTTGTGGTGAATTTTAGGCCACATGGTTACTTATCGATTATTTTAATTATAATCCGAACTTACAAGATAGTATATGTGTGAGGAAAGATTATGGTACCGAAGAGTCAAAATGGGAGTGGGCCAAGTTGGGTCAACCCAGGTTCCCGCAGGTTCGGGCTGAACCAGGCCTGAAATCAAATTGGGGAAAGTCGGAGCCCCAACCCAACCCATATGTACATCAGTTCCGAGCCATGCACAGGCTTTGACAGGTCGGCTCCAGTCCAGCACAACCCAGTGCTCCACCCTAATCACATGGGCCACAGTGAGCAAGCTTTAAGAAGACGGATCCTTAGAATAGTACAACCTTAAACATTGGTCACATGTAGATAGTGAACTAGAGAAGTATCATAAGCACAAAGATGCATGTATACTTAAGAGAGGAATTTTTCCAATACCTATTACATTGATGGCATATCTTAATAGTGATGGTGTTAGTGACTGAAACGTTGAAAATAACAAAGACTTGGTTTGTACATTTGCTTTTACAACATGACTAACTTTTCATGAAAAAGAGAATTAATGGTGGATACACTAAACTTAAGAAGAAAAAAACGTAATCATTGCTAATCAAGGCAAAAAAGCAATAACTTGAAAACATCAACATCTCAAAAGCTTAAAACTCAAAGCTCAAAGACTCATAGAATAAAAAATGAAATTACAAAAGCTCGTAAAAAAGAAGCAAGGAATCGTGAAGTCGAATGATTTAAATAGTTTTTATTTTGGTCAAAAAAATTAATGTATATTCTTGATATACAAGCAAAAATATGTCAAAATGAAATCAATTGACTAATAAATTTTTCAGGCCGAGTGATTTTACCTTGAGTCAACTGCCGAATTTATCAGTCAACTATTCTTGAGGTCCCAAAAATAGCACCCAGGACTATTTTTCAATCGATCAACACTTTTCTCCGGACGTCTAAAGTATTCATCAATCGACTGCATAAATATCCTAGTCAATTAAAATCCGATCCGATAAACATATTGTTTATTGTTTTCACCCACTAATGTTTTTCCTTTGAAACATGAGGGAGAAATACGCACAGGTGCCCGCCCAAAGATTTGAATCCCGATCCTTTGGGTGACAGGCACATACACTCCCCCTCAAGTTGGAGCATGCAATCTCGGCTTGGATAAACAAAAAGAAATCTTAAACTCACACTACAAGACACTACAAACAATATCAACTCAACACGCACAATTGTCGACTGCTACCGAGAATGTTGCTTCTCATGTCGTACAGGTGAGGAGGAACAAGCATATTGTAGTGTGAGTCAAACTGAATCTCCTCATCGAAGAGCAAGTACTCTGTATTGTGCCTGTCAAAGTCACTGCAACTGGAAATGAGTCTCCACTTAGAGAACTCTGGCCCTCCACAACGTGTGGACAACTGCTCCATCTCTGAAAGGGCCGAACTGAAAAAGCTGTGGAGACAATCCTCGTCGGAGTCCACGGTCGCCGGAGAATGGAGTATGAAGAAGTCTCCTCGTCGGAAAACTGGGTCTCACTCATAGCTCAGAGAATGGGATCTCTATTGTGGAATCCCTATGAAACCACACGAAAACCCTAGCCCACATGGCATAGGGAATGAAATCTCTACTCTGGAGTCCCTATGGATCACATGAAAACTCTGACCAAAAATAAAAGATGGGGAATACACAAAAGATGGCAAACATGTGCACATCAAACTGAAGACCGCATACATGTGCGTCTTTGAAATCGAAGACTTGGAACCAATCTGACGTCGAGTCTGAATATATGAACATTTCTATGAAGTCTGAACAACTGGCTAATCTAGAATATGACCTTTGAATCTGGAATAGACTCTACACAATACTCCCCCATTCTCCCATACTTGTCAGAAAATAGTGGCATCGCCAAAGTTGGGAGAAGACAATAAAATCGGAAGAAAACATGAATAAGTCGATCTTAAATTTTTTTCCGACTTTTCTTCTCATATTTTTTCCTTTTTTTTCTCGCGTACTATTTTTTTTGTATGCACCTTTTTAAAAAATATCTCCCTGTTTTATGAGGCCAATCTCTCTCTTTAAAACAGTCCCTTCTTTTATTTTTTTTCCAGTTGGCTTTTCTTTCTTTTTTCATTCATTTTTTTTCTCTCAACCACAACCCACAGGATCCAAAAGAGCAGCTCTCTCCCTTTTTCTAACTC
Organism: Ottelia alismoides; assembly: GCA_037367405.1. NCBI lineage: Eukaryota > Viridiplantae > Streptophyta > Magnoliopsida > Alismatales > Hydrocharitaceae > Ottelia > Ottelia alismoides. The sequence continues at coordinate 957,012 of JAZKJV010000186.1, read as the reverse complement.
TCACGGCCCATCTTGGCCGAAATTTGCAGCACCTCCACAATTTTTTATGTAACGAGCATGCATCAGTCCCCCTCTTGAAAGATATATTGGGCCCCTAAAAAGAACATCCCTAATTAGGGTTCCTCTGTAGGGAATCCCTCATAAAAACGCTGCCTCCCAATAGGGGCTTGCTCACGCCGCCTCCTACGCGATGGCAACTCGGATTTTGTTGTGTGATTGGGAGATCGCCTAGAGGGTGCTGCTGCGATGCATAGGAGATGATCGGGGAGGAAGGCAAAGGGGCTTCGCCTCTTAGAGATGTCGCCACTGGAGGGGAGTCGTGGAGTTGATCACAACAGTGTGGAGCGAAGGAGGTGAGGTTTCCGCCACACGGAGCTTGAGATGCGTCGCTAGCATCTGTGCTAGAAGAGGAGGATTGGCTGCAAGGATCTGTGTCGCCACATGCAGCAGCATGCCACCTGGAACTGCGCCGCAATGGGATCGGAGGGGCAGCACGATGGAGGAGGGTGGCACGGCCACTGCCTGGGGAAGCTGACTGGGGAGATGAGGTGTGTAATCGTCTGGAAGAGGCAGAAGGCGAGGGTGTCCGGGCATGGGTCGCTCTTGTACATGAAGAACGGATAGGGGTTCACCATGAAGGGTCCCCCGGTGTCCTTCAGGAACCCAACTATATCTTCCAGGTTCTTCTCGTGAGAGGGGTCGAAGAGCCTGGAAGATGGCAGGTCTGATTGGCATGGCCATGAAGTGCACGGTGGAGATCTTGATCTTGGCATCGAGGGAACATGTTGCGAGGGTGGCTCACAGTTGGAGGCCGTGGCACTGCTGTCGCCTGGAAGTTGCGCCACCATAAGCTGTTGGAATTGGAGAGGATGCAGCTTGAGTCGCCTGCAGGAGATGCTGCCTGAGATCTTATAGAAATTAGGGTTTCAATAGAAACCCTAGAACTTGGACAAAACTTGAACAACAATAATAATCATCTTCAAGAATCGAATCTCGAATAAAAATAAAGAACTTAAAATCCTTGAGAATCAAACCCGCTCCGATACCATAATAGAAAATAGGAATGCGGAAACGTATCAGAATAAAATAATAACTTGGAAGAACACGGGATTTAATGTGGAACCCTACTCCCTAAGGAGCGGGAAGAAACCAAGGGAGAACGCCTCAAAGGGCCGATGTACACATTGCACTTTCTCACTGGATACAGGGATGAGGGGCTTCTTATATAGCCCTCACTGAGTCTCCACATCCCACAACTGGTATATGTGGGACTAAACAACTGGATGTGGCAAATGGATCCTAGAAAGGATCCATTTACCCATCTACACGATAATGGTGCATACTCTAACAAAGGGGAAATCCAATGTTTATGTCACAAATTTCATTCTACTGAGTTTCCATGTTATATTCTTCGTAAAATATGTGTTCTACATCGCTATACTCTTTACTCTTGAGTTGATTAAATTTTAAATTTGAATTGGTCATTGCATATATTTTCATTACACAATTTGCCGGAGGCGAATTGGCATTATTAACGGTATCTTGGTGTTACTGATGACACCTATGTGTCGTTGATAGCTCCAGCATGTAATGCATGTGGCAACATCTTTAGACGATGTCATTGACAGCTTTCAAGTTTGATGTCACAAGTAAGGTGCCATGGGCCCCTTTGCGGCTAGGATTTTGATGGAGTTGATAGAAGCTTATTTGTGCAAGGCATCGGACCATCGATCTAGGACCAATTTTCTAATACCATTTAGGAAGAATGGAGGCGAAGAATCCATGTAGCCGACCCTACTTAATTGTGGGAAAAGGCTTTGTTGTTGTTGTTGTTATTTAGGAAGAATGGATTGACTTCTTTAGTAAGAGCCTTGGCCCCTCTTATATAGGAGAGAGAGAGAGACTAGGATTTCGGAGGAGACTTACATAAATGCCCCAATGAGGAGAGTTTACAATTTACCGTGAGATTAACAAATGTCCATCACAAAAAGAAAGAGAGAAAACACAGTATACATATATTTTTCACATAAATAAGTTCTGATATAAACCTTTTTTATCGAAGAAGAGTGCCAAATAAGTTCAGATATAAACCTTTTTTATCGAAGAATATCGATTCTTCAAACCCTAGTGTAGTATTGATGCAAAAAGGTAGGTGATCCCTATAAGCTTTTAGCCTTTTTTTATTTTTTTCTCAACGCATGTACCTTTTGTATTTTTTCTGATCCAAGAGGCTTAGGTCTTTGCAACAAAAATAAGGAGAAAAAGGGAAAGAAAATGAAAGGATAAAAAATAATAGTGATTGGTTGCTGAGAAAAAAATAAAGAAAGAAGATTGGGAGGAAAGATAAAAAGAGAGACAAAAAGAAAATTAATAAAAAGAAGAGAAAAAAGAGATGGTGTTTGTCCCCTCTTAGTTTATTCTCCCAACTTGGTCAAATCTTCATGATTCCATCAAGTATGGGAAAGAATGGAAGTCTGAGAGAAATTCTAGACTCTACCATGATTGACTACTCCAAAGAGAGATTCATGCCTATCCCTTTGGAAGGAATGAGGCTCGTGTTCGTCCTACTGAAAAGGATGAGATTTAGGTTCCATCCTCCTTCAATTATGGCCCTCAATACAAGATCCTTTTGAGGTTCTTATGAGATCTGTTTTACGATGTCCATATATAGGGGGGACTCATTCTCATAGTTTTTGTACATGAGAGACCTCTTATGAGGTTTCTATACGAGGTTTATGTCAAAGATATGCATATAAGTACTCCCAAGACCCTTGAGAGAGATGGAGGTGTCTTCCATTGAGAAGACATTGTTAGCTAGAGATTTCCTTAACAAGATAGTAGGTTAGTGACTGTAACAGATGTAATGTATAAAACGTTCGAGAACATGATATCTACTCAGTTGCTCAATGGATCATCATGTCAGAGTACATCCCTCCTCCAGTTTGTCCTATATAATAGCAATAACCAAATGCATCATCTTCATCAGTAACCAAAGGAGTCTGAGCAAAATCAAGGAGGTTAGTATTGTCATGTATTCAGTGTCTGATGAGAAAAGGACAGAGAGATTGTTTGTGCGAACTTAGCATTGCATGCTCTAACTTAGGAGAGGTGTAGAGAATAAGAATAGTGAGGAATTGAGTTATATTGATAATTAGATCTTGCGGAACTGTCCACCACCAAATATAGTATGGGGCCATGCGGTCACATCACCTACTGTGTGAGAGATGGGTGTTAGTGGCAATCATATGTAGCACATGGAATTAGATTTTAGTTATAGAACCAACATAGGAATACGACTATTAAGCTGCTTCTCTCGTGGATTAGAGAGGTCATCATAACCATCTCAAGTCATGAATATTCAAGTTTCAATAATATTGTTTATGCGCATTATCTTCACATTCTCATTTTCAACAATAATATTGTTTCTCACAAGAAACCTAAAAAATGAACCCACATTTACCTTTCATTAGCTAATTAAGTAATTATAATTCCACATGCATATATGTTGGAGTATTTGTTTTGTGCGCCTATTGTGTTGTAGGAGGGTAAATGGATCCCTCCAGGATCCATTTACCCCATCCAGTTGTTTAGTCCCACATTGTCCAGTGGTGGGACTTGGAGGCTCTGGAAAGGCTATATAAGGAGCCCCAGACCTCCTGTAACCAATGAGAAAAGCAATAGAGCATACGCCCCTTTGAGGGCTTCTCCCGTGGTTTCATCCCGCTCCTCACGGAGTAGGGTTCCACGTAAAATCCCGCTATTCTTTATTCTTATTTATCTTTTCCATGTTTACGCTTCCGCTTCCGATTTTCTAACATGGTATCAGAGCGGGTCGTTCTTGGTTGATTCTTGAAGTTTTTGAAGTTTTTTTTATAGAGCAACCAAGTTCGATGATCATTCGAATTTCAATCACTTTGTACGTTGAAGAATGTTTTTTTATAATTCAAGATCAGATCTGTTCTATTTTTGTTCATGTTTGTGATTAAGAAGAATCAGAGGGTTTTCTTCTGGAAACCCTAAGTTTCGACGGCAATCATCATCAAGCATCTCCATCCATCTCTTTTTCGTGTGGAGCATATCTCCAGGGAGCGCCTTCCTCCTTCGTTCAAGCCTCCTGGTAGTATCTTCCAGCCTGAGACATACCATGCCGAGAACCTGGCAGCATTTGGCTCTCCAAGATCCAGAACGTCTGTATTCCCAACCAGGCAGCCGCACAGGCGGCGGCACTTGCCAAGGCAGAACCAGATCGCGCGCAGCGGCAACGCCGCACCTCCATCTCACTGTCGAGGAGGCCCCAACGGCATCGTCTCACATCGCGGTCCATCTCCAGGCACCTTGCGCGTGTCGGATCTCACGCAGCAGCATCACCAATCGACAACGGCTACCGTTGTGCAGGCGGCTTTCCCTCGCCGCCCTTGCTTCTCCTCCCGCGAGCCCTAGCAGACTCCGGATCCCTCATGGCGCGAGCCCAAAGGACGCATATATGCGCCCTCCTCTTCCGCGAAGGCTCTGTGCTCAAGACAAATCCCCTCCCTCCCGCCACTTCTTCAGGCGAAGCCCCGTCACTTCTCCAGGCGACGCGCGCAGGGAACTCGCCCTCCAGATCCCAGCCCCGCAGGTTCCCAAGCCCCAGATCTCATCGCAGCAGCGCGCGATGCCTCACAACCGCGCAGCTCAATCAACCTAGGCAGTAGGGATCCCCTCCCCTAATATGGTCTCCACGGCAACAAACACCCTAGCGGCATCAAGTGCACAGGTGCGAGGCGGCGCCGCCCAGGCGCGGGGCGGCGAAGAGCTCCCTGGGCGGCGAAGAGCTCCAAGGCGCGAAACCCTTGTCCATCGCAGTTGGCGGCGCATCCCATCCATCGCACGACCCAATTGGTCCATCGCATGGGGAGACCCATCCTCTTCAGCCCCAGCGAAATCGGCGGCGCGCTCAATCATGTGTCCTAACAGCGGGCGGCGGCCTCCTCCCACGATATTCTCTCCAGCGGCGGCGGTAAGGAAGACCCCATGGGGGGACGCTGGTCATCGTGGAAAAAGGGTTGCCATTGGCAACCCTAATTATAGCAGGGCCCAAGTAGCCGAAATGTTAAAAATATATATTCTTTAAGGCCCATCTGACCTCATGCGGCTCTGAATAAGAAAAGAGAGAGGCTCCCTATCGATTTCTGAAAAAAAGGGGGGAGATAGGGGGAAGTGACGGGCCCTTTGGGTTGTATTAAAAAAAGGGAGAAAAGTGAAAAGCTGAGAAAAAAAGGGTAACGGCTTAAAAAAAGAGGATGTTATGGCTAAAAAAAGGAAATAGTCAGAAAAATGCAAGAAAAGCCGTAAAAAAATGATAAAAACGGCTTAAAAAATGTAAAAAAATGTGACAGCTTATAAAAAAATTTTGAAAAGCCGTAAGAAAATTTTAAATGCACATGTTATTTTCCCCATGTCATTGTCTTCTCCCAACTTTGTCGATATTCATTTTCCGACAAGTATGGGAGAAAGGGGGGGTATATGTAGAGTCACAGGTCTAGATTCAGATGCAGATTTCCAGACCTTACTCTACAAGTTTTTCAGATAAAGATTCTCCATGCGCAAGATTCAAACTCGACGTTCAGATTCCGAGCCCACAGGTGTGATGCGTAGATTCAGACTCGACAGATTGGTCAGAGTCCAAGATCGAGGCACTCCATGATGAGATGCCCAGTTTCGAGTTCTCCAAAGAGAGACTCAGTTCCAGACACGCACATGGATGTGGTCATTTTTCAGATGAGCACATGTATGCCATCTTTTGCAGAGGTCCCCATCCTTTCTTGTTTGTCGGCCAGAGTTTTCATGTGAGCTATAGGGACTCCAGAGTAGAGGACCATTCCCTATGCCATGTTGGCAAGGGTTTTCATGTGGTATCATAGGTACACCAGAGCAGTGCACCATTCTCTGAGCCAGATGGGAGAGACCCAGTTCTCCGACGAGGAGACTTATTTCAGACTCCATTCTCCAGCGACCGTGGACTCCAACGAGGTTTGCACAGCCACGGCTCCTTTTTCAGTTCGGCACTTTTCAGAGATGGAGCAGTTGCCCACATTATTGTGGCGGGCCAGAGCACTCCGGCGAGGAGACTCATTCCAGTTGCAGTGACTCTGACAGGCGCAGTTCAGAGCACATGCTCTCCTACGAGGAGATTCAGCAGACTCACACTCCAGCTCGTTCGTCCTCCTCACCTGCACGGCATGAGAAGCAACGTCCTCGACTGCAGCAATGTGCGCGTTGGGTTCATATTGTCCGTAGTGTCCTGTAGCGTTGAGTTGAGTTTCTTTCTGTTTGTCCAAGCTGAGCATTGCATGCTCCAGCTTGAGGGGGAGTGTTGGAGTATTTGTTATGTGCGCCTATTGTGTTGTAGGAGGGTAAATGGATCCCTCCAGGATCTATTTACCCCAACCAGTTGTTTAATCCCACATTGTCCAGTGGTGGGACTTGGAGGCTCTGGAGAGGCTATATAAGGAGCCTCAGACCTCCTGTAACCATTGAGAAAAGTAATAGAGCATACGCCCCTTTGAGGGCTTCTCCCATGGTTTCATCCCGCTCCTCACGGAGTAGGGTTCCACGTAAAATCCCGCTGTTCTTTATTCTTATTTATCTTTTCCATGTTTACGCTTCCGCTTCCGATTTTCTAACAATATATACACAACCATTAGAAAAAGACTTTCCTCTGAGTGGACCAATGATGGTGACTACATTCGTTGGCATGTGATGTTTGGACATAGAATCGTGGCCTTGTAAATGGGCAGAGCCACAGACAAGTTTTCGAAGGCCTCTTTCAACCAATCCTAAAAAGAAAGGTCCACTCTCGCAGCCCAAAAAGAACTCTATCAGTGGTTGGTGATAAGGTCATGAAACATGAAGACTTATATAGCAAACTGTGGAATTCGATCATATGCTCCATTACCCCTCCCCCCCCCCTCCCTCTTTCAGTAATGGTTGGTTGTTACCCCTCCTCCCCCCTCTTTCCGTAATGGTTGGCTGTCTAGCCTCTCCGGACAAAGTCTCATACATCAAGAATAATCTGTCTTATGATAAATGTGCTCCCTCTATAATAGAAGCTTACTGATCATGTAGTGGATTCTAACTAGTTGAAAGGATCTTTTCATCAATCCAGACCCTCAACCTTTCAAGAAAATAGGTAATCCGTTCCTTTCGTCATGCTTTCGTCCTTGAGGGGTCTCATCGGAAGGGGGCGGAGGGAAGAACATGTTTAGGGGGAAGGATTGTTGCTCTTCATGGACGTATAGGAGATGGTTCACCAGTCCTTTCAGTCAAAAAAGATATTCCACTTCATGAATGCTGTGTAAATGGTCGATAATCATAAAAGTTCTACCAAATTCTTACAATAAGGTCAAGAATTGAATTACAAGTTTTGATGTCCTCCAAAATCCAAACATTTACCTGGCGGTTAAGACCATCCCAATAAAACAAAAGTGACGCATGAGAATTTTCAGACAAGTCATGTGCCTTTCGACTCCCATAGTTGGTATACCTGCACAAAGAATGTTTATTATACAATTTAAACAAAAAACCAAAGTCCTGTACACAGACCCCTCTTAAAATTATCTTTGTATCAAAAAAGTGCAGTAGAATGACCAGGCAAATATGGCAAAATATTAGAAAGCTTCATAGAGTACTTACCAAACAAAACCATCTTTATCAACTCCCTTCAGTAAAACCATTCGTGATGAACTGCAAGAGGAAGAGAACCAATATGAATAGAAGTAAAAATTTCTAGCCTAGAATTTAATATTGCATACTGAAAATTTACATGCACCGAGGATTCATTGATGAAATAAACTCACGGACAAATAATTATACCTAACTCTACAGGCTTGCTTGATCATCAACAGTGAACTTACTAAAAACTATTCCGGCTGTTTAACTGAAAGAAGCAGTTTAGCATGAGTTTAATTGTCTGAAACGATTTCCAAGTTTCCACAATTCCAAATATAAAGAAGTTGGGGATGTAAGAAAATAGTAGCATGTTTCATCAACATGGTTACCGCCTCAGCAAAAAAGAGAGTCTCCTTATTTCTGCTCTACCTTTCTCGTAGATTGCAACTACCTTACTCCACAATTTCTTTATATCGTGGTAGTTTGCATAGTTGTGCATTCTCCCTCACATTTTTTTACGTCTTACAAGTAAAAATATGCACTCTTTCTGGGAGGGTTTACCTTGTGGAGGATAGCCCCTTTGTTTGTTTTGGTGTTTGGATGGTGGGTATATTGTTGGGAGGTTTTGTTATGATGTGACTTTATTGGCGTTTGGAAAATTGATTAGATGTTAATTATTTTGTAATTTTTAGATAACATGTCATACTATAGTTTTTTTGTTTAAATGGAAGAAAGAGAAATTGAGAGGGAGAGAAGAGAGTGTGTGGTTTGAATGCATTAAACGAGTAAGAGGGGGGTTGCCATGTGAGTCCCATGGAAGAGAGGGGGGGACGGTGGACTCAGCAGGGTAGAGAAAGAGAGTGTTGGGGAAAACCCTGGGGGAATACCTAGAAAAAATAAAGAAAACCTGCAATTTGTTCAGGTTTTCCCCCACCAGAATGGGCCCTTGGAGAAATTTTTTTAAAGGAAAAAGGGCGTCCGCTGTATAGGTGTATGCCCAAAAACTTCACCATTAACCATCAAAAGGAATTACAAGGTGAGTACCAGGAAAAGCGAAAAAGCATGTGTTACATATACCAACTCTTTACAAGCGTCTTGGCATGCGCCACCACGTTTTCACCGTAAAAACAATCATTGCGAAAGATCGCCCTGTTTCTGATCAATCAAAGAGCTCAAACCATTGCCACAAAACTTGCACGCTCCTTCTCATCATCGTGTCATTCCACACTAATGGGTTCCCGAAACCTCAAGACCCCATCAGTGAAAACCATTGTATTTCCAAATGACTCCCATGCGTCCACGGAGCTTCCACACCTGAAGAAAAGGTGATCCGCACTCTCCTCCTCCCACTGGCAGCGACAACAGGTTGGATCAGTTGTTTGAACGAAACGTGCAAATCTATCTCCTGTCAACAATTTCCCCCTCCTAAACAACCACATAAAAACCTTCACGCATGCCGGAATTTTTCACCTCCAAATCCGTTTGTAGTCGACAACCATCAACAACAACAATAATAACAAAGTCTTTTCCCACAATTAAGTAGTGTCGGCTACATGGATTCTTTGCCTCCGTTCAGATCTATATACAGTCGATAACCATGGCTTTAGAAAAATGTGAGGCGGATCGATGCGCTTTTCCCTTGACGAGACGAGGCATAAGCCTCGAGGCTATTGAGGCATAAGCCTCGATTTGTATAGGAAAATATACATAAAAACATGATTATATATATTTATAAAATTGCAAATTTAGATATTCTCCCAATATATTCACCATATATTCTATGAGCATGAGAATATATAATATTCTTTGCATGATTTACTTTGAATCCTAACTCGTATTATCATCCATAGACAATGTAATGCCTCACTTGGGATCCACCACCAAGTATATTAATTATAAAATAAAGTAAAAATTACAAAGTATCACATACTCCACATCGTACACAACGCTCTGCTATGTTCCAGTATGTTTTCTGTATAACAAGATTGACCACCAAAATGACACTATTCCTCGCGCACCAAAATGCCCATGAAATGGCAAAAGGACTCATGTTATTCTCTTGCCCGAACCCGCAGACGATTCTGATGCTCCTACAAAAATCCACAACTCCCTATCCCCCAATCCATGGAATGCTAGCAATATCCCAAACCTGAACAGAAGACCAACATGTGAAGAATAAGTGATCTGCATCCTGAGCCGCCCCACCACATCTGGCGCAAACCCCAATCTCAAGTTCCAACAGTTGACCTTAACGAACATGCGTGAGGAGCCGCTCTTGTCGAAACAACCAAAGAAAAAATTTAATACGATTTGGTATCATGCTCTTCCAAATCAGCCAGGCATCAGTTACCACCCTTTCCTCCACATCTTCCCCATCTTCCACCAAGAAACAATAAGCATTCTTCACGGAAAATCTAACATCGCCCTACACAAAGTGATCATTTTCCGCCGTGGAGCCCTCAAATTACGCTTGTAAAGCAAGAAACTCCACCATCCTCTGGTCCGACAAATTAGAAGCAAGCACAGGGGCCTATTATCCATGCGCCCACATATGTTGCACCGTCGCCAACCTATTAGAAGGAAGCTGATATAAACGCGGGAATAGTTCACCCAAAATCCCAGCACCCATCCAATCCTCCGTCCAAAAATGGAAAGACATACCATCCCCAAGTATCGGTCACATCTTCTCTGTAATGTCTAGGAACACCTCGGTGATTCCCTTCCACATAGAGGAAGGCATACGACAAGGAAGGCCACCAAAACCATGGGCACACCATATAACCTCCTCATCAACCAGCATACCATGTCGCCCGAGTCTCCCCAGATCCGCACCACCCATTTAGCCATGAATGCCGTGTTCATCTCTCCCATTTGCAGAATTCCCAACCAATTCGCTTCTTAGACCTCGTCATCATGTCCCATCCTACTAAATGAGTGCCATGCCTGTTATGTTTACCATCCGCCCAAAAAACTTCCGAAACGATTTTTTTATATGATAACACATAAACTTTTAAATATAGAATAAATATATGAGTATATAACAAATTAAATTGTTAATAATCAATATTATACTTAAGATATCATAAAATTCAATATAAAAATATAACAAATCGAGTATCAAACATGTGTAGCCCGAGGCAGCGCCTCAAGACCGCCCCAGTGCCTCAAGGTGCACGCCTCACCTGGGTTGTTTGAGGCAAGCGCTCGAGGCGATTTTCTTGGAAAACCGCCTCGAGGCGTATGCCGCAGCGCCTTGAGGCACATTTTTTAAAACCACGTCGACAAAACACCCACCAGGATCAAACACCATTGGGCCCTTCAGGGCCTTGTATGCCTTCCCACAGAGAAGGAACTGTCACACCAACTCCAGCAATAGTGCTCCTCGTTGGCCCCTTAGTGCCTTTGAAATTTTAAATTCATGCAGTATCTTCCGAAGCTCGCTCATGCGTTGATCCGACAACTCATATCTAAAGTGTGGAAAAAATGATTGCCATCCCAAACATCCGCAACGAAACAGTTCAAATCCACAGTCTGTTGGAGTATTCATTGTATGCGTCATCTATGAGGGAAATGGGTAAATAGACCCCATCCATATGTTTAGCCCCACATCTACCAGTGGTGGGACTTGGAGGCTCTGTGGAGATTATATAAGGAGCCCCAAACCTCCTGTATCCATTGAGAGAAAAGCAATGCTACATATGCCCCTTTGAGGGCTTCTCCCGTGGTTTCATCCTGCTCCTTAGGGGGTAGGGTTCCACGTAAAATTCTTTGTATTCTTCAGTTTCTTTATCTTTATTTATGATTCCGCTTCCGCTTCCTATTTTCTAACATGGTATCAGAGCGGGTCGATTCTCGAGGATTTTAAGTTCTTTATTTTGTCGAGATTCGTGTTTGAAGTTCTATGTTCTTGAAGAATTATTAGGTGAAGAATATTATTGTTTGTTCAAGTTCGGTCCAAAGGGTTTCAATAGAAACCCTAGCAGTGAAGCCCGACACATCTTTCTTCGAAGGCGCTCCTTCCAGATCTTACAACAGGCGATGGCGGCCGCTCTCCTCACGACGATGGTCCTCCAGCGGCTCTCCCTCATGCGCAAGACTCGCGCAGCTACCAAGTCCTCAAGAGAAGAGAGGACTTCTCCTTTTGAGGGTTCATCCAGACGCATATTCTTCTCGATGCTCAGGTAGAGCACCCTCCATCGCGCATTCCAGGCAGTGGCAGCACCTCCAGTTAACGTTGCCGCGAGAGAAGAAAGGAGATGTTGCGCCGCCCCTATCTCCTTCTCGCACAGGCGACGCAAGATGAGTAGGTGGAGCATTTTATCCTGAGTATCCTCCTCGCGCGGATCGTCCTCAAATCCAGCGCCTTGTCCTCGTGTAGGCGGCGCGAGGCACCCCCACTAGCGGCGGCTTCTCCTCCCTGGAGCCCCTGTGCCGTCATCGTGTTGCGGCTTCTATTGAACCCTAGCGACGACATGAGAAGCCGCAGTCTCCCACAACGGCACCCCCGATCGGCGCCATCCTCCAACACCACCAACGGGGGGCGCATCTTCGCGCAAGCGGCACCTATATGCTCCGAGCGCCCAGGCGGAGCCCTCAGCGGAGTCTCTTGACTCTCGGTGGCGCGCGACGTGAAGTACCCCATTGAGCGGGCGCAGGGAAAAGGGGCTCCCAACGACTGGGAACCCTAAACGAGGAGCCCGCCGTTAGAAAAAAGAAGTTATTTGCTTAAGAACCCAGATGGGCCGAGTTGTTTTACGGCCCAAATAGGCCTGAATTGAAAGAAAAATCAGAGGTTGTGTGTTAAAAAAAGGAAAAGAAAAGGGGGAGTTGGCCGAGAAAAAAATGGGGTGGTCTCATAAAAAAAAGGGAGATTTGTTTATAAAAAGAAAAGAAAAAAGGAAGGTTGTTGAAAAAAAAGGGAAAAAACCGTAAGAGAGAGAGATTGAACGGCTTAAAAAATGTTAAAAACGTGGACGACTTATTAAAAAAATGATGAAGAAAAGCTGCAAGAAATTTTTGAGAATGTTCATGTTTGTCCTCGATTGTCTTGTCTTCTCCCAACTTGGTCGATGATGATTTTCCGACCAGTATGGGAGAAAGGGGGGGTATATGTAGAGTCACAGGTCTTCTCCAGATTTCATATTCTCTAGACCAGCCAGCTTCCGGACTCTACAAATGATTAGTTGATCAGACTCGACACCAAATTCCGAGTCCTCAGTTTCAGACACGCACGAGTATGCGGTCTTCTTTTCAGATGTGCACATGTTTGCCATCTCTTGTCGTGGTCCCCATCATTCTTCTTGTTTTGTCGGCCAGAGTTTTCATGTGAGCCATAGGGACTCTAGAGTAGAGTACCATTCTCTGTGCCAGATGGGAGAGACTCAGTTCTCCGACGAGGAGACTTTTCAGACTCCATTCTCCAGTGACCGTGGACTCCGACGAGGATTGCACTTCCACGGCCTCTTCAGTTCAGCCCTTTTCAGAGATGGAGCAGTTGTCATTTCGGTCATTTCGGTCGAATTTCGATTTCGACTGGATATCGATATTCGATAGAAATTCCACCGAATTTCGCTGAAATTTGAGGCCATGGAGTACTCCAACGAGGAGACTCATTTTCAGTTGCAGTGACTCTGACAGGCGTAGTTCAGAGCACATGCTCTCCGACGAAGAGATTCAGCAGACTCGCACTCCAGACCGTTCGTCCTCCTCACCTGCACGACATGAGAAGCAACGTCCTCGACAGTAACAATTATGCGTGTTGGGTTGATATTGTCCGTAGTGTCCTATAGCGTGAGTTGAGTTTCTTTTTATTTGTCCAAGCTGAGCATTGCATGCTCCATCTTGAGGGGGAGTGTTGGAGGATTCATTGTATGTGTCATCTATGAGGGAGATAGGTAAATGGATCCCTCCAGGATCCATTTACCCCATCCATATGTTTAGTCCCACATCTACCAGTGGAGGGACTTGGAGGCTCTGTGGAGGCTATATAAGGATCCCCAGACCTCCTGTATCCATTGAGAGAAAAGCAATGCTACATATGCCCCTTTGAGGGTTTCTCCCATGCTTTCATCCCGCTCCTTAGGGAGTAGGGTTCCACGTAAAATTCTTTGTGTTCTTCAGTTTCTTTATCTTTATTTCTGATTCCGCTTCCGCTTCCTATTTTCTAACACAACCGGCACCATCAACCACGGGTACCGCGAACCAAGCACCCCCCCTCACTCTAATCATATTCCAAAACTTGAACTCGTCCCATTTAAGGTTCGAAATCTCGATTTTTATTTTGTTTCGATCACCTCGAAAATGAAAATTTCACTGAAATTTCAAGAAATTTCAACGATTTCATTTGAAATTTTGAAAATGGCTCAAAAAAGTCGTTTTTTCATGTTTGTTGCAAATTAAAATCATCCAACTTATTAGAATAATAAAAAATTTGAAAATACACAATTATATCACGCATATCGCTCATCCATACCCCTTATATCGTACATATCAGTCATATCATTGTTAATGTTGATTGCTGACTAATAGATATCACAAATGGAGTTCATCCAAGTTCTTCAAAGAATAAATAACTTACATGGCAAGACCTAACTCATGGTGGAGGGCGAGGAGGGGGGATGGGAGGTGGTTAGGAGGAAGGTCGGGCGGCGTAGGGATGGGACTGCGAAGGATCGCTCGGCGCGTGTGTTCCCCAACCCTTTCAGGAAGGGGTGCTTCCGGTGTGGCTCCGTGACGCAATGGGCTCGACAGTGCCGGAACTAATCCAATACTTCAGGTGTCGTCGTCACTCTCACTGGTCTCGCAATGGTCCTCTATCTCATGAGACCCCCTACGGGGCTGATTGGACTAGCACAATGGTGGGTGAAGGAGGAGGACCGGGCGAGGCCTTGTTCCGTGGATCATCGGATGTTGGCCTGGTCTCCGCGGTGCGGTTTAAGGGGGATATCGTCCAGTTGACGCTATAGTAGGTCGAGGCCAAGGGACTTACTGAGGACGAGTCCAGGGAGTTGATTCGGTGGTCGAGGGAGGGATGGTCGTTGCTGAGATGGCGAAGACCGAGGTTCTCGGACGAAACGAGGCAGCCTGAGTCAGTCGTCCACATTCGTCTTTCGAGGGTCCCAATAGGGATGCGCAGTCTGGAGGACTTCCGGGAGCTGCTCCAAGGATGTGGAGGAGGTGTTAGAGGTAGAGACCTTTGGTTGCTTCCCCGACGAATGGCTGGACCCTGTTGTCAAGGTGAAGGAGCTCTCGGAAGTGATGTTGGGCTAGTGGCGGCTCCGTGTTAGAGGGAGGTTGGTCAGTGTTTTTCTGGCCGATACAGGGCGGGGCAACGACGTTGAGGGGTGGGGACGCAGCAGCGGGACGAAGGTGGAGGGGCACTTTGAGATGGCGGGTGTTCGGCGGGCGGCGGAGGGGAAGGCCCTAACGAGGCTGGGACCAGCGGCGGGGGAGGCAGCTCCGGCGGAATTCGAAGGGTCGAGGGTGGCAGAGATATCGCCACGATTCGCGCATGCAAGCAGGGGAGAGGAGGCGGCGGAGGTCGATGAGACGCGGGGAGCGGAAACGTCCCTCCAGTTTTCGAGGTGTATCCGCTTTGGAAGTTTCCATGCAGAGGAAATTTCGTGGGTCCCGAGGCCATTGAGGTGTGGGGTCGTATGCAGGGGGAGCTCCAGCTTATCCGGATCTTTGGGTCCATTTACTCATATCGCCCAGACGTCGTTTCGAAATCAGAAGATGTCGGGTCTGCTAGAGGGGGGAAGAGAAGTGGACCGAAATGTGACGCGGACCTCGACCCGTATAAAGCGAGCCTGTGATCTGGCGGGCTCGGCGTCCAAACCCAGCTGGAAGGGGGTAGCAGGTCCGCGAAGGCAACCAGCGTAGGTGGGAGCCGTGAGGGGGTCGCAGGACCTCCGCTTCAGTACGGATCGAACTCGTCTCCCCCGGGAGGAGGGGAGGGGAGCTTTTTCGACAACTCGGGTCTTCGACGAGAGTGGGGAAGGGTTCCAGGCCAATCTGGGAAAACACGCCGAGGAGGTCGTCCCCTCAGATGAGGACAGGTAGAAGATGATGGAAGAGCTTCCGTCTTGGGAACAACCGCTCCAGGTTTCCGATCAGGAAGGGGTTCAGCTCCAGCAGGACGCTCAGGCTGAGCCACAAGGTGACAATGTGAGGGTTGTGGGTGGGGACCCCGGGTCGTCTGATGGGTTCATAGACACATTGCACTCAGCAGCTCCTCAAGAATGAACGGTGGTGCCAAGGTTCGAGGATATCGGCCCACCCAGATATGGAGCTCGATATGCAAGAAGAGCGAGCAACAAGCAGGAGAGGAGATTGGAGCTGTCGGGTTGCGCGGTAGGGGCGATGAATGACGGAGCCGAGCAGCGTAAGGCTTCAGAGAGAAGGACGTCGTTGGTTACCTCAAATTGGTTCTGTGTCCTTGGCAGGGCGGTGGCGGAACGTCTGGGATTGGTCCCATCGAAGAAGACTACAGCTCATTTATGCCGATAAAGATACTATCTTGAAACGTCAGAGGACTACGGCGGTCAGAGAAGCGGATAAACGTGAAAAATCGCATATTGGAGGCTGGGGCGGATATCTTCCTTCTCCAAGAAACCAAGCTTGTCGCCGGAAGGGATGTTGCCTTGAGGGATCTCGTTGGGGGCAATCGGTTTGACTCGGTGCAGTTGGCTGCCAGGGGAGCGGCGGGTGGTTTGATGACAGGATCGAAGAATGAGTCTTTTGACCTATTGGGAGAATCCAGGTAGCAGTTCTGTCTATCTGTGTTGCTCAGGAGGCGCCATAATGGAGAAAGAGTCTAGATCACGAATGTTTACGGGCCATCCGAAGGTAGCGGGGAGTCTTTGGCGGGTGAAATCGCGTAGCTGGGCGCTGACTACGCACTACGCAGGCGGTGCGTGGATCATTGGAGGGGATCTTAACGTCACTTTGTTGGCAGATGATCGGCCCCTAGGAGTAGGGGGAAGAGACCCTGGCTCGGAGGACTTTCATCGGGTGGTGCACATCTTGGAGATGTCTATCTTTGATGATGCGGGTTGCAAGTACACTTGGCGTAATGCGAGGGCCAGATCAAGGTTGGACAGGTTCCTTCTGTAGCAGCCGGCCGCGGATATGTTGCCCCTCTCTCGGGCTTGGGCCCTTCCGCGGGCTCACTTAGATCACACCCTGATCCTTTGATCTTCAGAGGAGGGCGGGAGGGGTAGGTTTTTCTTCAGATTCGAGAAAAGTTGGCTGTTGGAAGATGGGTTTAGAGATGTGGTTGCAGATCAATAGAGGAGAGGCAAGGCGGAGGGACCCGCGATGGCTAGAATGGCGACGAAGTTGCGGGAATTGAGATTTTTCCTCTCTTCATTCTGAAGGGAGGTCAAGGCGAGGAGAAGAGCTAAGAGAGCGGAGTTGCAGGCGGAGATCTCCAGATGGGATGTTGTTGATGATGACAGGGAGCTCTCGTAGGAGGAGATGACGGTAAGGCAAGTTTATATGGAGGAACTGGTACTCGGAGATAGAAAGGAAGAGGTGGAGTAGCGTCAAAAATCCAGGCAGCGGTGGCTAAGGGAGGCAGACGCCAACACGAGGTTCTTTCACTCTATGGCCTCAGGGTGAAGGCGAGAAACTACTTGAGTGAGATGGAGGTGGGAGGAGTTCGGGTTTCTGGGGAGGCTGCGTTGGGGAAGGCCTTGAGAGATCACTTCGCCGAAGCAACACGGATGGGGTGCGGACGGGGATGGCTGGGAAAAGGAGTGGAGTCCCTTTCGGAGGCGTAGGCAACTAATTTGTTATCTCCATTCTCGGAGGAGGAGGTGAAGCAGGCTGTTTGGAGCTTAAATGCTGATGGGGCCCCGGGCCCGGATGATCTCCCAGTGCTTTTCTACCGCGAGTTATGGGATCTACTCAAGTCAGACCTATTTGAGGTTCTCAAAGAGTTCAGGGAAGGTAACAGTGGGTTCGAGAAGATAAATCGTGCTTTTCTCTTCTTGCTGCCGAAGAAGGATACACCCGTAGGAGTTGATGATTATAGGCCCATAGCACTATCTAACGCCGTTTATCTTATTGTGGCCAAGCTTCTTGCTAACAGGCTCAAGACCGTCTAGGGCAAAGTGGTGCTAGAGGGACAGTCGGCTTTTATCCAGGGGAGACAAATGGGTGAGGGGCTTGTGATGGACTCTGAGATTATCTTGGATTGGAAGAGGTCCGGGGCAAGGGGAGCGCTCTGGAAGATCGACTACGCCAAGGCTTATGATAGGGTGGATTGGAGGTTCCTCTGGGTGTCTATGCGCAGGAGAGGATTCCCCGAGCAGTGGATTGACTGGATGAAGAGGTGTGTTACCACTTCCTCTTACTCAGTTCTGGTTAGGGATTTTTACCCGGCAGACCCTATAAAATTTGCCAATTACCTCCATGACCTTTGAAACATCCTAATTCCCCCCTCGACCCCGTAAACTTGCCAACTCTTACCCCATTAACCCTCCGGGTAATCTGTAATTTGTTTGAAGCTCGTGAGGGTTCTTAGGGTAATTTATAAGATCGATGGGGTAATTACGTTGTGCAAAAGGTCGTAGAGGTAATTTAAAAAGTTTCTAGGGTCTGCCAGGTAAAAATCCCTTCTGGTTAATGGTAAACCGGGGGGCGGTTTCTTCCAACCGCAGAGGGGGGTGCGGCAAGGGTGCATGTTGGCCCCGATGTTATTTGTCATGATTGCGGACGCTTTGGTCGTCTTATTTAGACAGGCAGTGGAGGTGGCGTGGTGCGAAGGCTATCGTAGGGAGGATATCTCCATCCCCATCCTACAGTATGCAGATGACACCGTCACCTTTCTGGGAGGATCAGAAGAGCAAAATGCGAATGCGGTCTTGTTGGTGGAAATATTCTGTAGCATGGCTGGTTTAGATATTAATAAGAGCAAGTCAAAGGTGATAACGTTTGGGATGAGTGAGGCTGAGCGGTTGACCCTGGCTTCGGTTACGGAATGCCCCCTGGGGAGCCTTCCGATTCGCTACCTGGGATTACCCCTGGTGGCGGGAAAGCTGAAGGTGGACTGGGATGACGTAATCAGGAGGATGGAACGCAAATTAGTAGGCTGGAAAGCGATTACTTTGTCTAGAGTTGGAAAGCTCATTCTTTTGAAGCATGTGCTCTCGGCGATACCCATCTTTTTCTTCTTTACTAGGTTGTTACCGGTGGGGGTGAAAAGGAAACTTGAATCCTTGATGAAGCGGTTCTTCTGGTCGGACGGGAGGCAGCAGGTCCCCGGAATGCATTTGGTGAGCTGGGAGGAAATGACAAGGAACCGCGATGATGGAGGTTTGCGGATCTGTGATATGGAGAGTATGAATAAGGCGCTCATCGCGAAGTGGATCATCAACATTTGGGGGCCTTCAACTTCACTTGTGAATAGATTAATAAGGAAGATATATGGGGTCACGAGCCAGTTCGCGGTGAGTAATGTTCGCTGGGAATCCCCCCTTTGGGCCGGTATCCGTGTGGTTCTGCCGCAGATTGTCTCCTTAATTCATCCCAAGGTTGGGGATGGCAGTCTATTTCGACTCTGGAGGGACGATTGGATGGGGGATTTGAAGAGAGATTCCATCGTCTGTTTGCTCTAGCAGCTTCGAAGGAGACTACTCTGGCGCAGACTGTGGAAGCAGGTAGCTGGGCGTCGTTTTTAATGGACCTATCAGAGCAGCGCTTGGAGGACTACTTAGAGTTGCAGGAGGAGCTGCCTCAGACAAGTCTACTTTCCACGGGCAGAGACCATTTCGAATGGCTGGACAGGAGGTTCACCGTGAAGAGAGCCTATGTGGGGTTCAACAGGCGACCACAGGAGCAAGAACGGGAGATGAGGGATGACGTCAAAGTAATTTGGGCATCAAAAATCCCAAGCAGAGTTAAAGTATTCCTATGGTGCCTAAGAAGGGGTCGCTTGTTGAACAAGGTGCGCAGAGGGAGATTGTTGGGTCAAGCAGATACTCGTTGTGACAGATGTGAGGAGATGGAGGAAGATTCTGATCACATTTTCTTAAGGTGCCCGTATTCGGCCCAGGTTTGGAGCAGGTTGGGGATTTCGTGGCTCGAAACGGAGAGCATGCCGGTGTTCTGGGTTTCTATCAGGCGGGTGGTCATAGGCTCCATGGATGATTATTCGAAGCTGTTAGTTACGTTGTGGGCAATCTGGAAGGGACGTAGCGAGAAGATATTCAACAATCAGAGATTTTATGATGAGAATGTAGTCGCTCATTGTATTGTGCTTTATAACTTATGGTCGACGCGCTAATGTAATTTTTTTTTCTAATATAATTTAAAACAGGTGGTGACCCCCACGATGGGGGATCACCCGATCTTCCATCAAAAAATAAATAAATAACTTATATATATACGCATATATCACGCATATCGATCATCTATAACCTTTATATTGCACATATCAGTCAGATTGAACAATTTTTTTTAGAAAGGGTCATATCGAACATATCATTGTTAATAACATAATGCTTATTGGTGACTGATAGACACTGTTGTAAAAGTCCCCCGACTAGCCCGATTAGTAGGTCCGACTAGTTTAGTCGGTGGGGTGACTGACCGAGTCTTGATTAATTCCGACTAGGTCGACTACTTGATCGATTTTTGTTTGGAGATACCATATTTTTAAATTTTTTTAAAGCGAACTTATTCTAATATGCTTAATTTTATTTAAATTCAATTACTTCTTTTCTTTCATTATGATAAAATAAGAATGTATATTTTTTTATAAATATATAAGAATAAATGCATAAAAATTATTTGGCATATTTAAAATAATTAAAATTTCAAAAACGATTAAAGCCTGACTAAATCTGATTAGTCGCCTGATTGTCGATTAATCCTTAGTCAGTTACCCAACCAACCGAGTACCGACTACTGATTTTTCCAACCTTACTGATAGATATTGGAAATGGAAACAAAATAGCCAAGTTAACCAAACTTAGACTAAATCTTTTGTTCAAAGATGAGATATTTGATTCTAAAATGTAGATAATGATTAATGAGACAGTGTTTCATTCATAGAAATAACTTATGTGGATAAACCGACAAGGTTCTGGTGAATTAAAGAATTAATTATGATAAGTAAAAAAGCATCTATTAACAAAAATAAATGATAACATGTACATTATGCAACAAAAGATATTACTTGGTCATGAGTTCAAAACCAAGAGTTCAGTGGTAGATCTGTATCGCATCCCTTCCATGTTGCCTCTTATAGCGTATCGTGGACTCAATGAACTCACAGTAATTCTCCCATATCATGCACGAGTACATGGCCTTGTAATCCATCACCTACTGCATGTATTGACGGTCAGCGAGGTAGACAAAGTCGTCGTCTTTTGAATTAGAGAGAACGTTGAACTCTTTCTCGAACATGAACTCCATGAATTGTTCACCCCTCCTTGCCCTCTATGTATCCTTGTCCCTCTTCCTGTCCAAGCTATCTTTCATCATGTCCCTCACATCTTTGGGACAATACATGCATTTAGAGAAAAATTTTGTTAGTGCCAACAAGATGTTGATTCAGTCTCATAATCCCCTACCTCCCAACATCTTCCCACAGAAGTAGCATTGTGGTTTGGCTTTATTATCACCAAGAGAGGTGTCATACCTCCAACCAATGTCCCCACTAAATTCCCTCTGATCCTCGTAACCATCAGATCCCGATCCAGAATGCGAGCCCATGACGATGATTACCGAAACCTGCGAAGAAATTGCGTAACAATCATTCGTGAGGTATACAATGAGAACAATTAAATATTTGCTACTTATTTTTAGTTTTAATTTTTGGATTTAATATATTTATAATTTCTTAACACTTAGTATGCATAAAGTCATTACACTTAGTATCTAAAGAAGTATATAAAATTCTATATTCTGATTTGTAAGTAAAAACATCTTAGATCTAGAGTTGAGAACAATTTCGAGAAAAACCACGTAAGAGATACAAAGCATGTAAATAATGCATAAATCCAAGGTTTGATTTTCAGAATTAATCAATTATTAAAATTTAATTGCTGATTTTTTTTCGAAAAATTGTTTTTAAGTTCTAAACTTGAGATCTGATTTTCTCCTTTGAAAATGCATCATGATTCCACAATAAAACACAAAAGCCCTGAATTTCTCTCTTATATATCTCACAAAATTTTTTGAAATCTTATTTTCTATGTGTTAAACATAAGATCCGAGTTTATCTTTTGAAAACTCATCATGATTCCACACACAAAAACACAAAAGTCTCAAATTTGTATTCCATATATCTCACAAAATATTCAAGATCAAACCAAAAAAATCCATGATATGCAATATCAACATGAGAGGAACAAAAAATCGCAAAAAATACACTCCTATATCAAGAAATTAAAGAAGATTTGATTATACCTCAAGAACAAGGAAGAAAATCATAGTGGAAAAGAAGAAGCAACAGAGTAGCAGAATGGGGGCGAAATGCTCCTGACTCCACCGAAATAATGGTACCGTTTCACCCTAACTGTGCATTTTTTAAAGAAAGATTCCTCAACTCGGGTGAGATGGCGATATGTGAGAAAGTCGATATGTACCTTGGTTTCGAAAGCCCACTCCCGTCGAAATCGGAATTGCGTAAAATCTTAAAACATGGTCCCATCACCCATGACTGGCCTCAGAAAAGGTCGAATCTCATGCACCACGCCATAATCCTTGCAAACTCATTAGACATTCAAAGCGTGTGGGTACAACCGTTGACGGTTAAATCCTCCCCTCACCTTGCCTCGGCTTTTTGGAAAGGGATATGCTTGGTTGTTAGTGAGATTCCTTCATAGATGCGTCCAGTCTTGGGGGATGGGGGATCGTTTCTGTTCTGGAAGGACAACCACTATGGCAATGGACCACTACATGAGACGTTCCCTTGCTTGCACTCATTGGCGGAGAACCATGAGCTGCAAGTCAGTGAGGCTTGGGTTGACGTTCAATGGATGCCATGTTTTTCCTTTCCCCTTTCGGAGTAACGTTATGATGAGTTCATGTGCCTGTCTGAGACGACTGCGGACTGTTGGGGTCCTTCTGGGGCCGTGATCATTGGGTGTGGAGAGATGGCAATTTCACTGTAAAGAAAGTTTATAAGGCATTATCCTCCAGTGTGCCATTTGATCTAGGCATCTTGGAGCGTGATTGCAATATGATCTAGACACAAGAGGTACCTCTAAGCGGAAGATTTTCCTTTGGCTTCACATAAGGAAGCGAATTCTGACCAAGGTCAGAGCAACAGTGCCGGTGCAGGGAGACAACACCAATTGCTCCTTGTGCAGAAGCGACAATGAGGACCACGACCACATTTTTTACTTTTGCACATGCATACCTGAGGTTTGGGTCGATGTGAATGTTAATTGGATTGATACCTCTTTCCACACAAGTTTTTGGAACTCGATGGTGGCCAACTAATTCAGGCACATGGAATAGCTCTTGCACCATATTGCCATACTCCGGGTGATTTGGATGCCGCGTAATTTTCAGTCAAATAGGTTATATGTCGACAATGTAACTCTTTTTGCTAGATCTCTTCTCGAGGCCTGGCAGTTGTAAGTCTTTTATATTATATTATATTATTAATATATATGGAGTGGACACCTCCGGAGTGTTCCCTCCTCTTTAGGATCAAAAAATAAAGACTCAATTTTATCACTATGTTGAAAAGTATATTTGGTTCGATTTCTATTTGATCGGTACAAATATGCATTTGATAAACATGCCTTCCTTATTGTCTAAAATTTAGATCAGGAAAGTAGTTTCAATTATTATTTTCTTGAGTTTTCGTAACGATTTCATTTTCTCATTGTGTTGACCATATATAGAGGGAATTGTACCCCAATTAAGTCATTGAGTACTATTTCTACATGTATTATAGTCGAGTAACCCCTAGTTGTACCCCAATTAAGTCATTGAGTACTATTTTTGCATGTATTATAGTCGAGTAACCCCTAGTGAAGTTTGTTAAAGAAGTTTTTTCACGTAGAATTCATACTAGCATTATTATGGTGGGTGACTACCTTTCTTGGTCGTCCGACAAGCCTAAACTAGAATAAAATGGTGAAATTCCTTGTATACTCCATTTGATACATAAAAAGTTTTACTCAAACCCCGAGTAAAATTAGATAAGGTAAAAGATGTTGATTCCATCTATAACCCTTCAAAAAGGTGATAGATATGTTATGAAGAAAATTGAATGCAGCATATTGTACTACCTAATAATGACTTTAGAAAGAAATATCTCCCTGAGATAGTGACTAACCATTACACGACAAACATCTATGTTATCTTCCATCAACTCTTCTCTATTAACATTAACAAATTTTATTAAACGTTGATAACTTTGTCCCTTGAAATCAATCACATTCGCAAACCATGTCGTTCCTCCCACTTCCTCACATCGCCTCCCCAAACCCATGTTGTCGTCACCACATCCTCCCTCCATCACCAAATTCTACCTCCTCGACTCCTGATGCCCCCCCTCCTCCCATTGGTAAACAACCTCGTCATGATCACTCCAGACTCTACCTACACTAAATTTCCCTTGAGTTATGCATGAGAACATTTACAACCATGAAAGCATTGGTAAAATCAAGCCCTAGTGTGAGCTCATCGAGGAAAAGGATGATGGGGCCGTGGATCATGTCGATGACATGAGAGGTACATTCGCTCCCTACCAGATACATTGTGGTGCATCTCATCCCTAATGAGCGTCCTCACAACATGACGGAGGCATAGCTGCTCCTTAAGAGTCATGTGCATGCTCCTTGAAGTAGAGAGAAATTGTATGAGGAGAAATTACGTGAAAAATATGAGCATTACTTTGAATGTGAGCATTAGGTTGAGAAGGTTGTCCTACAAAGCATAAAGTGAAAATCACCTTCATGAGTCAGATCCCGAAGGACTCCCTGTTAAAGCGCACAGACCCCCGAGGCTTCCCTTAGCAATGGATTGGTCAATGTATCGATCAACATGATTATCCAATTGTCGTTAGCGATAACCTCGTTATCCCGTGCATCCCCCATCATGGAGTTGAGCGTGGGTGGGAGGCCAACTTCTTAATGTCTCCCCCTCGAAGCGACGTATGTAAGATTAGTGAAGGAGAGGATCAAAGGGAGAGGTTTAAGTTGGAGGTGGCGACTACCCTTCATCCACAACGTTGTGAAAAAAGGGAAGAGGAGGCGTTGTCAATCCATTTGAAGAGCATGCACATGATGGGGCTCAGGGGAGGTGGTAGGAGGGGGAGTTGTTAGGGAAGGAAAGAGGTGGTGGTAACGGTGGGGTCAAGAGAGGTGTTTGTGAAGGTTGGGGTCAAGGGAGGGGTGGTTGGGTTAAGTAGGGAAGGGAGGCCAAAGTGTGGAATTGTTGTAGGAGGGAGGTGGTGATTGCAACGCCAAGGGTCTAAGGAGGTGCTGGGGAGGGGGTTACAAAATATAAACCATCGGATCTATGTATGGTTCGATAAACTCAATGGTAGTTAGGTTAGTGGAGAAAAGTAATGGTAGGGGTTAGATTGCAATACGGAGTGATTATGCAAAGTCTGGGTTTTGAAAGGGTAAGAATGTAAATATGAAAAGTATACATGTCATGTACATCAAAAACTCAGCTCATTAGCAAAATCTCTATCCTTTGATCTTTTTTAAAGGAGAATCTCTTAACCTTTGGTCTTCAGTAAGGTCGAGATATGGTCAACCAAATCTGGGAAGGAGTGATTGTTATGAAAGTTAGAAGTGGTAATTAAATCCTACTTTATGACGATCCACGAGTATATATCACCACCACAGTAGCCCTCCCCCTAATCAATGTCAGAAATTTGGAATGCTCGTAAAGTTGTAAGCGAAAGGCCACATATGTCATGCACTACCTGAGACTGCTCATTAAAGCCTATATTTAAAAATTGTACCGAGCAACATTTTAAAATTCCCGGGTCTAGTTGCAACCAAGATACTTATGATTGTACTTAACATTGTCGAGATTGTCATGGTCGGCAAAAAGTAAATAAATCACTCTGTTGAAATCTGAGAGGCGGAAGCGGAATCAATAAAACGAGAAAGATAAACATGAAGAACGAGGATTTAACGTGGAATCATACTCCCTAACAGGGTTGTAAAAGTCGCCCGACTGGCCCGACTAATAGGTCCGACTAGTCTAGTCAGTGGGGTGACCGACCGAGTACCGACTAGTTCCGACTAGGTACACTAGTCGACCAATTTTTTGCTTGGAGATACCATATTCTTATATGTTTTGCTTTATTTATAAGCAAACTTATTATAATATGCTTAGTGTTATATTTAAATTCAATTACTTTTTTATTTTATTATGATAGTATAAAAATGTACAAAATCTATGTAAATATATGTATAAAAATGAGTTATATATTTAAAATAATCATAAAATTCAAAGCCGATTAAAGTCCGACTAAATCCGAGTAATCGTCCGACTGCTGATTAATCCTTAGTCAGTGACCCAACCGACCGAGTCCCGACTACCGACTTTTGCAACCTTGCTCCCTAAGGAGCGGGATGAAACCATGGGAGAAGCCCTCAAAGGGGATGGATATTCGATTAGAATTCTCAATGAGTACAGGGGGTGCGGGGCTCTTTATATAGTCTCTCAGACAAACCGGAGTCCCACCGCTCATTCATGCGGGACTAAACATGAGTAGGGTAATTGGATCTTGGTGAGATCCAATTACCCACCTATTACATTCTCCAACACTCCCCCTCAAGCTGGAGCTGAGAAAGCTGCAGCTTGCAACAAAAAGAAAGTGTACAGCATATCTTCACACGATACATCACAAGGACACATATCTATTGCTGGTAGAAGACCTCGCACGAGGACGGGTCTGCGGCTTTTAGGTCACCGGAACATATCTCTGCCATGCATGTAGAGTCGTTGCGATACCAGATCACATGACGTATCTCTGTCGTGTCTACAGGTCACTAGAACATATCTCTATCGTGCATGGAGAAGAATCGTTGTAGAAGAAGTCCAGCGCGGAGTATTAGTCGGGTCGTAAAAATGAAGTATACGCCCTGACGAAGAAGTCGATGCTCGGTGAAGACGGATGATTTAAGTAGTAGTCTGGAGTGTCGATCTGTCAGTCGTGGTAGGGCAGCAGACGTCCTGAAGAATCATCTCTGACTCCCCCTTTCTCTTGTACTTGATAGAATAAAGAGTATGGAACATCAAGTTGGGAGAAACAAGTCGTGGTGAAGCAGATGCTGTTGGAGAGTGGGGGGGCTCCAGGCGGTGTCGACGATGCAGGAGGTGTGGCTGGAGCTGCTGGAGCCTCGGGCGGCGCTTTAGGTGATGTTGGTGATGTTGGGGACTTAGACCAAGGCCCTAAATGTCGGTTTCGGTCACCATTTCGGTACCGACCGAAACAGAATTTCGATGGAATTTCGATGGAATTTCGACCGAAATTTCGGTCATTTCGGTCAATTTTTGTACTAGGACTCCCATATTTCGGTCATTTCGGTCGTTTCGGTCGAATTTCGATTTCGACTGGATATCGATATTTGACAGAAATTCGACCGAATTTCGCTAAAATTTGAGGCCATGACTTAGACTACCTTGCGTGGGTCCCCTTATCTAATCAAGGGGTCTTACGCAAGGAGAGAGGCATGGTGGTGGCGACGGGTTTAGTGTATTCGGCTTTGGTCTAGGACTGTCGCTCTGATACCATGTTGAGAAGAGGAACGAATGAGATATTTATTCCATAGAGCTAGGGTATCTTATATAGAGAGAAAACCCTAGAGAGTACAAGGGTTACGGAATCCGAAGGGTCACGGGAGGTTACGGAACTCGAAGGGTCACAGAAGATTACAGAACCCGAAGGGTCACGGGGGGTTACGAAACCCAAAAGGCTATAAACATAAATGTAAATATACTAACTCTAACACTCTGTTGGAGAATGTAATAGGTGGGTAATTGGATCCTGGAATTGGGATCGGATAGGAATTGAAATGGATTTGGGAACTGGAATTAGGATGCTGGAATCAGACTCCCAGAATTAATATTGGGATTGCGATTGGAATTAGGATTCAGAAAATGGCTCTATTTAGGATAGGATCGGGCAATAATTCTAGGAATTGGGCGACGGGTTTAGGAAATGGGAATTAGAAACTGGGACTATACGTGGAAGGAGAGGTTGCACCGCCTTGAGTCAAGTTCCAAAATGAGAATAGGATTCCCGAACAATAATGGGTCCGGAAGGAGAGGGGGTGCGGAACTGCAACGCACCGTGGGAGAGGATGCCTTGGTTGGAAACCATCTTCGCTTATCCTCTTTCCATGTACGAACTTTGACATCTGTCGATAAACAATAAACTTTGCAGCAAGAAGTTCCATAACAAAATAAATCTGATAACCAAAACAAGCCCAGAAATAGAATAAAAAATCCTGAAACGACTTGCTCCGATACCATGTTGAAATCTGAGAAGAGGAAGCGGAATCGATAAAACAAGAAAGATAAACATGAAGAACAAGGATTTAACGTGAAATCCTACTCCCTAAGGAGCGGAATGAAACCACAGGAGAAACCCTCAAAGGAATGAATATTCTATTAGAATTCTCAATCAGTACATGGGGTGAGGGGCTCTTTATATAGCCCTCAGACAAACCGGAGTCCCACCGCTCAACCATGTGGGACTAAACATGAGTGGGGCAATTGGATCCTGGTGAGATCCAATTACCCATCTATTACATTCTTCAACACACTTTATATTAAAATTTATTTTTTTCTAAAAGACAGAATCTTGCATATTCTAATATGCACGGTTTGTCATTATTTACAAAACAAAATATAAGTTTCAACCAACCCAACATGTAGGTTTTTGGCCAGCTCCTCGTTATCGGTACAGTCAAATTAACCTATTTCGCACAAGAAAATTGCCCTTCAATACGTGCAAATTTCACATGCACCCCCCCCCTTCCCAATCCCTCTCCCCAAATTTCAGGTAAACAAGACAACCATGTTTTTGCATGTGACAGAAGTATAGAAAAATATGTGTGGAAAAAGGAGGCAAAAAACTATCTTTAACTAATATATAGGACATACGGCTTCCCACTCCCGTCAACTGTTGACAATGCCATAGCATTTGGCTCCCTCAAACCAGCTCCAACTGCATCATCAAACCACCTGTGAAACTGCAGCAGAAATACTAAAACTTCACAAGGTACGAAATATATTAGAGATTGGCTTCTCCAGAATATGTAGACCACCCCCCTTACAATTAAGCAAGATAAAGAGATCACGTAAGTACCTGTTCTGCAGGGTCAGCTACCACGCTCTCTTCAAGAAGTTCGGGGGAAACATAATTCTGTCTTAGAGTAGATATGTCAACAGATGGAGGTTTTCCTATCCTGACACACATAGATGTTCCAGGATATGGTGGAATATGTATACCATACTTATCGATGATGGATGGTGGAACGAATCTGCCACCTAGAAAGTGGTGCGCACCAGAAAATTTCTTTGCACACAGTTTTGGTGCAGTTAAGGAAACCTGTATATCAAGTATGAGTTTTTTTTTTTTGACACTCAAAGGAGGGGGATACACTCATATGTGTTCGCCCCAATTTATTAATAGTGAAGGTAGAAAATACTATCAAGTATGAGCTTATCACAAAAGATAGAGAAAAAATACCGACTGCACATTAAATCCAATTTCAGGGGGAAGATCACTTGATACTTACGAGCATATGGGGTTTGATTCCATCCCCAGTTATATCTCCCTCTTCGACATGCCATCCAGATGGAATATCAATAGATACAATCGCTGGAGACTTCTCACAAGCTTCATTATTAATGCATAAGGTAACTAATCTTTGGATGATATCATCAAATGGCGGCCGAGGACTACCTACATTTAATCAAGAAAAATCATCACCAGCTTTGGCTAGTGGACCAAAATGGCACATGCAGTGATGCAAGATATGTTAATAGGCCACCCACAATTTTGCATTTCTCTTATATAAAGACAATCTTCACATTTCAGATCACACTAATACAATGATTGATAGATCGAGAACTTTAAGGTTAGAAGTGTATTATCCTCGATGAGATTTCCAGCACCTACAGTAGAATTTCCCCCACCAAGTTCATGCTTGCAATTTTTTGAATATTTGGGCACATGTACGCACACCTTGCCATTGTAAGTGGCTAGATCCAAAAAAAACATCTCATTCCTCACTAGAACTTCAAGCATGCACAACCTTGCCCATGACGGCTGCCCATTAGGGATTTATCAAAGGGAAATTGATGGCCCTCGAAAATCCTACAGGGCATGTATGAAAATTCATATCCAACTATGCTATAAAAGGTTAGAATCATTAGGCGACAAAAATTTTCGCTGCAAATCCGAATTTACGACAAATACAAATGGAAATGGATTGATAAAGCACTTCTTTCCTGGAAACAAAATTATGCCACTTAAACTTATGGTATGGAGTCTTGTATAAGAGCTATGCCGAGAGAAAAAACATACCACGAAATGAAAAGCCAAATACTGCATCTACAATGATATCAAAATCATTCGATAAGCCCGGTGGAAGATCCTCAACCGACAAGAAAGGGATTGAAAGAGATTCCAACTACACAAAATGAAGAAAACAATACCTGAGCATAAGCATCTCTGCCATGATATCAAACAAGATATAAACAGAAACCTGGTACCTGAGTTACAAGACCAGTATAAAGGTTTTTCGGGGTGCGCTTAGGATAGCAAACACTCAACTTGTATCCAAAGTGGTGTAAGTGACGAGCGGCAACAAGACCGTCCCCACCATTGTTTCCGGGACCACAAATAACAAGGACCCTGCGCTTCTCACTTACTTTGTAGACCTGTTACATTACTAATTAGCTAGAATTTCTTAGAAGGAAGGTATACCTTTTTTTAAAAGCAAATGATATATTACTAGAAAATTAAACATCAATACCTTACAAGGTAAAAGCTTGATTCATTTTCACCTACAATTTCGAAATCAGTAATGAAGATATACGGTGTCAAGGTCAGAGGACCAGGGTCACCAATAAGGATTATGTATAGAGAAAGTCAACCCCACAGGCACAAAAAAGGGGTATTATATGAAATTCCATCTAAATATGTTGTACACCATGTGGAAAGGGCCTCTCTACTTACTATGCAGGGGTTTTTGCTTTAGGCATCCAAACACTCTCCCCGGGGCACCCAGAGTTGGGCTCTTAAAGAGCACAAGAAGACATTCGCATATGATCCCGATATCTTGTGTTTGGGACTTGTTATATGATATGTTCATATCATACTAGATTTGGCATGAGTGGGACATCATGTTTCCCGCATGTTTTTAATTTCGGTTGGTGGAAATAATAGTTGCATGAAGAAGCTCAATGGCAAGCATATCCTCTTAATACTCCTGTTTGATGACTATCACCTCAAACATCATGCCATGACTCGAAAAAGCCATGTAGCATTGTTGGATAATATTGCTTCCTTTTAAAAAGTGGAAATCTTTGTTACTAATCATGCACAAACATAAGGTCTTAGAACTCCTACTTTCCACTTCAGGTGTCTACATCAGCTTCTACAAAGAAAGAGGTCTCAGACCGGTCACACTAGGCCTTAGGGTTATCCCTATCATCTATTCCTGGTAGTTTTACCAATCTCTGTAATGAGATGTTAGCCCCGAACATAGTTATCCTCTTAATACTCCTGTTTGATGACTATCACCTCAAACATCATGCCAAGACTCGAAAAAGCCATGTAGCATCGTTGGATAATATTGCTTCCTTTTAAAAAAGTGGAAATCTTTGTTACTAATCATGCACAAACATAAGGTCTTAGAACTCCTACTTTCCACTTCAGGTGTCTACATCAGCTTCTACAAAGAAAGAGGTCTCAGACCGGTCACACTAGGCCTTAGGGTTATCCCTATCATCTATTCCTAGTGGTTTTACCAATCTCTGTAATGAGATGTTAGCCCCGAACATAGTTATTATTCATCGCGAAAGTAGCCTCCATATAACTGTGTTCAATTGAGGTCCTTCAACCTTGGTAAAATCACAGCCTTACATTTCGCTGAAGTTCGGTAGAATTTCAATCGAATTTCGATATCAGCAAAATGCTGAAATTGATACCCCACCACATCTCCTTTCCCATATCTTGTCGACATGGCGGCAAATTTCAACTACTTTTGGCCGAAATGACAGAAATAGAGGAGTCTAGGCCACTGTTTCTCTGTAATTCGACCGTCAAGGCCACTGTTTCACCGAATTTCGACCACTTTCTAAGCTCTATACATCGTTGCATTGCAATGCATCATTTCATCTCACACGACACTAGACATTTGCTCATTTCTCAATCTCTTTCTTGTAGCTCTCTGCAACGAGTACATATGGCTATGCGAGTGCTAAGCTAAGGATTTTGTTATTTTTTTTAGGGAAAAGAGGGTGGCATGCTGAGTTAACCACAAAAATATTATATATATATATATATAAATTTTAGATTACATATGACCGGGCCGAATAAAGGGCCATGCAATGTCCCAAACTTTTTCAGAATAGGAGACTCGATCATGAAATACGAATTCATTCCTAGCACAGAAAACGACCCAAGGAAGCGCAAAAGGAAGAGAATTGTCGACATGTGGATTGCCACAAACCGCCCTAATGGAATTCCAGAATAGAGCATTGCTGCTCACATTAAGCCGAGGGATCGGCGTCATCCTCCACATTCGAGCTGAATGACTACATTCAGAAAGAGACAGTCCAAATCCACTATCCCAGTCCCGCACCTGTTGCACACCGAATCCCCAACATGAAGTATCTTAGCACGATGTTCCTTCGTAAGAAACCAGTCGTGCCTGGTGAGCCACAGGAATACCTTGATTCTCTGCATTATTTTCTTCCCCATATGATTTTGACATCGTGTTTGACATCTTCGTGCATCGGATTTCGACCAACAGCTTCTGCAGCCTATGGCAACTATAGCTAGAAATGTTGCCTCTCTTTTCTTCACAATGTTTTTACTACGAAAATATAATTTTTCATTCAAAGACTCTACTCGAGTCCTGGCTTCTGTAAGTCCTTTTGTATCTTTTCCCAGTCGTTTAATATATTTGAGGTGGACACCATAGGTGTAACAAAAAAACAAACCATATGTGATACATTAAGCAATGCATGTGATGAGGGAAAAAGTGAAAGAAAATATCAGAAAAGGTTATAAGGTATAGCCAAGCATCATCGATGAATGTTGGACAGAAATATAGCACGTCCTCTTCACCAAATTGGTATGTATGTTGTTACGTTTTTCAATTTTAAACTTTTGGCTTCATCGAATAACCATTAAGATAGGTTTGGTTATTTTCAACATGTTATCTTAATCCAAGGTACCGTTACAAGCACAACTTCAGCATTTGTCCAAAGCTCTTATTAGTTCTTCAAAATTTCAAATTATGGTAGAGAAACTAGTAAAGTCAGGAGATGTACAAACAAATTGTATAAAATATTTAGTCATATTGAGCATTGATTTCTTTTTAACTTAATCATTGATGTCAATATATTTTCTTTTTTGAGCGAGGGGGAACATGCTATGGTGTCCACCCCAAATATATATATATATATATATATATATATATAATATAGTGAAAAGATGGACTTACAGCAGCCATGACTCGAGAAGAGTCAAGGCATGGAAAATTACATTATCACTTTAGAAATGGTTGGGCATGTCCAACAATGTCGATATATATTATCTTGTAGACAAAATATTTTAGATAAGTCTTGGGTTCTTTTCGAAGAATGATCGCGGTCAGCAACCATAATAATATTTTTCTACGTAAGCATGATCTTGAAGTATCAATTATCATGTTTTACCTTATAATGTTACTTATCTTCTAAGGCTAAAATACTTTTTTTGCAAGTGAATGGTTGATCCTAAATGGATTAGATGGTCCTAACTTATGACAAGTGGCAGTGAAGGTATTGGCGTAGACTGCGTCTGCTAAAGGATGCGAGACAAATTGGAGCACATTCAACCACATCCATTCTAAAAGGCAAAATTATTTGGGAGTAGACAAGCTACATGACCATGTTTATATCAACTATAACCTCAGGCTGAAGATGAAGCATGCAAGAGATGGACATGACAAGCAAGACTACACAGATCCTATTGAACTTGCATATATCTTCAAAATTCAAGACGGTGATGATGAGGAAGACATCTTGCAAAAGTGTGTGTGTCATAATGGCGCTCTTATACTTGATAACAGAGGAGGAACACCAAATACACAGATTGTCTAAAAAATAGAGGCAGATATTGAAGATTACATGGACATCCAAACCCAGTAAAAGGGTAGGAAAGTGATCTTGAAGACTCCCCCTTCAAATCTACATCGAAATCCAAATCAAATGGTGTAGGGAAAAATGAATTACTTGATTACTCATGAGGCCTTAGGGCTCTGTTATATAGGAGAAAGCCCTTGGTAAATAGCGAGAGAGGTACATAAAGAAAATAAAATAAGGAATAGCACCAAAGATATACAGTAATCTCAACACTCCCTCTCAAGCTGGAGCATATATGTCTATCATGCTCAGCTTGGAACAACATCTTTGGAAAGGGCCTCTAGTAAGAGCTTTCGTGAATATATTAGCAATCTGATCCCCAGTAGAAACATGAGAGGTGGATATGACACTCTTCTAGATCATGTCTCTGGTATCGTAGCAATCTACATCTATATGCTTTGTGCGTTCGTGGAATGCAGGATTATTTGCAATAAAAAGTGATGCTTGATTGTCACATAGAAGCTGCATAGGAAGAGGTACATCAACTGCAACGACCTCACTCGCATCATCTCTGTACTTCCCTGGGCCATGGCCCTTTATTCGAACGTTGCACTAGATCTAGCAACCACTGTCTGCTTCTTACTTTTCTATGACCCGAGTGAGCTGCCAACAAATATAGCATAGCCAGAAGTAGACTTCTTGTCCCTAGGGCATACTGCATAATCTGCGTCTGCACACGTTGTTACATCAAGAGAAGTGCTTCTGTTGAATATAAGATCACTTCCTGGTGAAGGCTTCAAGTATCTCAAAATCATATAGACAACATCCATATGAACCTTCCTAGGTTGCTTCATGAACTGGCTTACTTTGCTCACGGTATAGGATATATCTGGCCTGGTAATGGTAGCATATAGAAGCTTCCCAACCAGCTCTTTGTATCTCCTCTGATCTACCTCCTCAATATCATCATCATATAGTCTCATACTTGGATCCAATAGGAGTAGTAGCAGGCTTGCACCCTGTCATGCATGTCTCTAGAAGAAGATCATTAACAAACTTCCTCTGGGTCATCACAAGACTACGCTGGTTCCTGGCGAACTCTAATCCAAGGAAGTATCGAAGATTGCCAAGGTCCTTGGTCACAAACTGCTGACCTAGGAACTCCTTGGCCACATGAATGTCATGTTCATCATCACTCGTGACAATAATATCATCAACATAGACGAGAATAGCAATAGTACCTCTATGTGTCCTCTGAATAAAAAGTGAGTGATCCGCAGTGGACCAGGCAAACCCCTGATGCTCTATCAATTGTAAAAGCTTCTGGTACCAAGCTCTGGGACTTTGCTTTAGGACGTAGATCACCTTGTGGAGCCTACATACTTTCTGAGACTACCCCTCAGCAGTAAACTCGGGTGGCTGCAGCATATAAACCTCCTCCTGCAGATCTCCATAAAGAAATGCATTCTTCACATCAAGTTGGTAAAGAGGCCAGTCTCGTGAAACAGCAACTGATAGGAGAATGTGTAATGTCGAATGTCTGGCCACTGGAGAGAATGTATCCTGATAATCCACCCCATAAGTCTGGTTGAATCCACGTGCTACAAGCCTTGCCTTGCAGCGATTCACACTGCCATCTGCTCGCTGCTTCACTGTAAATATCCATTTGCACCCCACAACAGATGCACCTAGAGGGGCAGAAACAACACTTCGGGTACCACAAGATTGCAAAGCGATCATCTCCTCTTCCATGGCATGTCGCCAACTGTTATCATGTATGGCCTCCTGATATGTTCATGGTATAGTAATAGATGAGCGGCCCATAACAAACCTCATGTACTCCTTTGAAAGATGGTCCAAGGAAACATGCACAGCTAGAGGGTACGTAGCACAGTTGCGACAGAGCTCCCTCAAGGCAATAGGTACATCGAGGTCTTCAGCCTCTCTGTTCTCTGGTATCAGCTCCTCCTGTGTAGTATCCTATAGATCAAGTATCAGTAGAAATAATGTGTTCACCACATACCTGGGGCATGCTGGATGACGGGGAAGGTGCAGGAGCAGAGAGGTGAGTAGAGGACCTGCAAATGTAAAATCAAGGTAGGAACTGAGGCAGGGTAGATGGAGGTGGAGGCGGAGGTGGTGGTGTAGGTGACTAAGACTCAACATGAGGAGTTCTTGGTGGAGATGACGGAGGCGGTGGACCAGAGTCAGCATTAGACAACTTGTCCCCTGTAGGAGAAAAATACATAATAGACTCAAAAAATGTGACATCAGCACTCACATAATATTCTCTCCCAACATGATCAAAATATCTATACCCTTTTTGGGTACGAGAATAGCCAACGAACACACACTTGACAGCTATAGGAGAGAGTTTGTCACGACCAGGAGTAAAATTGTGGACAAAAGCCACAAATCCAAAGGCTCTGAGGGTAAGTGAGAATAAGTCCTTCTCGAGAAATGCAATCAAGAAAGGAACTTTTTCACTTAGCATAGTAGACAACATGCGGTTCATCAAGTAACAACCAGTAAGAACCGCATCACCCCATATAGAATGAGGAGCTCGACTCTGAATCAAAAGAGTCCTTGTGACATCCAAAAGATGACGGTGTTTGCGTTCAGCAACACCATTTTGCTGCGAAGTGTAAGCACACAAAGTCTAATGAACAACACCAATAAATCTAAGAAAATCAGACAATTGTAAAGTAGAAAACTCCAAGGCATTGTCGGTGCGAATAAATTTCACATTAGCAGAAAAAATGATCTTAATCTCAATAAGAAAGATTTGATAACAGGATCAGCTTCAGACTAGATCTTCATTAGGAATACCCAAGATAATCTAGAGAAATCATCCATAGCAACCATATAAAATCAATGTCCCTGAAGATCAGGAACATGACTAGGACCCCAGATATCAAAGTGAACCAACTCAAACAACTGACCACTGTGACGACTCTAACGACTCGGAAAAGAGGAACGATGGTCCTTCCCAAGCTGACACGTCTCACACTCCAAGATAGTATGACTAGAGATCTGCGGGAGGACATGATACAGCTTCTGCAGAGGAAGGTGTCCAAAGCGAAGATGACACATGAAAGAAGAAACATATCTAGAAGAGATAGTAGTAGCACCAGCACACAGAGGCTGGACAAGTCTGTAAAGTCCTCTCTGCTCATGGTCACATCCAATCACCCTGCCCGTGAGTATGCCCTGAAACACAAGAGAAGAGGGATCAAATATGGTACGACAATGTAAATCTTTTGTAATCTGGCTAATAGACAAAAGATTCATCTGAAATACTGGAGCATGTAAGGCATTCTGCAGACGCATCGAGGGAGCTAAAACAATCTCCCCCTGTCCAATAATAGGTAGATGAACCCCATTGGCAATCACCACTGATCTACCAAGAGGGATAGACCTGTAAGAAGTAAATTGTGCCCGATCGCCACTCATATGATGAGATGCTCCAGAGTTCATGATCCAATCAGACAAATCTGAACTGCTACTGCTGGTAAGGGCATAAGCAATACCTGACGAGCTCGAAGAGGCTCTAGTAATGTGTGCGACGCCTGAAGACCCTGCAGTTGAAGTAGTAGGAGTAATCATCATCATCTCTCACAGTCTGGAAACAATATCATCAAAACGTGCATCTTGAGCTGGAGTCGGGGTAGAAGTAGGCTCGATCTGCTCAGCAACTCGGGTAGATGCAGGATACCCATGCTCCTGATAGTATGTCTCCTCAGAATGACCAGGACAATGGCAATACAAACATGGACCTCATTGACGTCCTCCTCCTCGACCATGTGGCCCTCAGCCACAAAACTGTGAAGTACCTCCTCTGCCATGAGAGGTTGCCATAACAGAGGGACACTGAACCACTGTAGTAGATGAAGTAGTAATTCTGTTCAGCCTCTTGTACACCTCCTTCATTGGAGGTATCGACTCTCTAGTAAGTAGTTGAGTACGTGTTGCATCGTACTCAGAGTCAAGAGATGACAGGAATACTCTTATCATTAGCATTCCGATATGCTTGTTGTTGCTCAATGTTAGTGGTAATATGCATGAAGCTATGCAGACACTCAAACAAGCCTCTAAGATGCGAGAAGTGTGTATGAAGAGATCGACCATTCTGCTTGGTCGAAAAAACATCAAACTGCAACTGTAGAATTTTGCTCTCATTCTTTACATGCCCATACATGTCTGCTAAGATGTCCCACTGTTCTAAATGAGTCTACACAATCACATATAAAGGATTGGTTATATCTGTAGACTCATACAACCATCCTCATCTCTTGTTGTTGGAGGCTAGAGTCGGAAGTCGTGATTTTATATTTTGAAAATCACGCAAAAAAATCCGTGTAAAATCTAACTGCAGGTGCACTGGTGCGAAGTGCGTAGGATACGCAGAGGCATGGTGTGCGTGGTACGCTCAAGGAAAGGCGCAGTCAAGGTCCTAAATGTCGGTTTCGGTCACCATTTCAGTGACTAACCGAAGCAGCATTTCAACCGAATTTCAACCGAAATTTCAGTCATTTCGGTCATTTTTTGTAGGGTCCCCATATTTCAGTTATTTCGGCCATTTTGATCGAATTTCAATTTCGACGGGATATCGATATTCGATAGAAATTCGACCGAATTTCGTTGAAATTTGAGCCCATGGGAGCAGTTTGCAGGATGCGCTGAGGCGCGTAGGCGCGCTGGTGCACAGATGCACAGAGGCGCAATGCGAGTGATGCGTGCAGGCACGGCGCAGGCACGGTGTGTGTAGTGCGTGCAAGCGTAGGCATGTGGGTGTGCAGGGTCACGATACGTGGTGCGTGATGCACACGAGGGTGCAAGGGCGCAGCTTGCATATGGGCGGAGGAGCACTGGTGCACGACGGGGGGGGCCGCACTAAAGGAGGAACCGCACAGTGGTTTGTCGCCGACGTGAGAAGGGGCGAGGTGTGGGCTAGCGGCGTGGCGACGGGAGGAGGGCGGGCGTGTAGGGTTAGGATTGGTGGGATACGGGAACCCCGGTCTAGGACCGTTGCTCCGATACCGTGTTGGGAAAAATGAATAACTTGATTATTCATGAGGCCCCGGGGCTCTCTTATATAGGAGAAAAACTCTGGGTAAATAGCAAGAGAGGTACATAAAGAAAACAAAATAAGGAATAACACCAAAGAGGTACAGTAATCTCAACAAGTGGCAATGGAGGAGGCAATGATTTGCAAGATGAAGAGGCAAACTCTGGCAGGAGTGCATATGATACTAGGTCTAGATTTGAAAAAGGACTACATATTGGACTAAAACTATATGGGCCACCACATAAACATGCACGCTTTCAAAAAATTCCAAGTCCAAATCGATGTCTCGAATCTGCAGAGCAAACGGACTACTTCCCCTTCCCCCCGTAGATGCACTCGCAACCACATGAATAAAATCAAGACGATGCCATTATGGAAGATCTGATATCTTTGATGGATCGTTGAATATGGATGTTGGCAATTCGATATTTGCTAGTGGAGCAACATCAAGCCCCTTAGTGATCTCAGGTACAAAATGAATCATATGGTGTTTTTCCTCATGGATTTGGTTACAACAATGGAAGTTATAAGGTATTTCTTAGAAATCAGCAAAATTATATTGATACCTCTTCGTAGAGTGATGCAAGATATGGCATACATCCATATTATTACCCTGGAATGCATCCATCTCAACCTCTACAGATGGCTTCTCATCCTACTCCATCATCTCCATCGTATGGTTCTCAAGTTGCATCCTCTCCTCGACCTCCTTGTCATTCCGCCTCTTCTGGTGACTATTATACTCAAACATGCTTCCTTACCCATGTGAATGGGCATGAATAGAGAGAGTTTTGATGGACTACAAAATCAGGTACTCCTATATGACATGGGACGATTATATAGAATACAGAGACTCGATCAGAACAAAATATGGAGGAAGGAATCTGACACGTTACATTGATCTACCAAGGAATTCTTGGTTATAATGAATCTTAGAGATATATATTATCTATTTTTACTCATTTCTATTTTTTGTCAAAAGACATACTTTCCAAAACCTCGGATTTCATGAATCTTGCTAGAATCATAATATTTATATGTGTCCATCACTACATTGAATCAGTTGTGGAGTATGCATCATCATAGATGGATAATCGGATTCCTCCAAAGTCCAAACACAACATCCACTAGTTTAGTCCCACATCTACTATGAGTAAGACTCAGTCATTCTAGTGGGGTTACATACGAAGCCCCACACCACCTATAACAGATGAGAGAGAGATCCATACATAGTATCATGTTCATTGAGATGCCTTCTCCAGTGGTTTCATCCCGCTCCTTATGTATCAGGGTTCCACGTAAAATCCTGATGTGCTATTATTTTTTATTCTTTATATCTGATATGCTTCTGCATTCATTGTTTTCTACACGGTATCAAAGCACGTTCAACTTAGGGTCTGGTCTTGAAGTTTTATTGTATTTATGTTTGTTAATTATCAAGATATGTTTAAGTTTTATTGTATTTATGCAAGGTTCAGAAAGTCGGTATGCAGTATTCGTTCGGTCAGGCGGTCTGAAGCGAGTAAGCGGATATGCGGAAGTATATGCGGATTATGTGGTTTGTATTATTTTAATAAAAAATTAAAATAATAGTAATAAATTCAATTATAGATATTTATGTCTGAAAAAATAACAATAGATGAAATATAATGCACTTACTTTTTAGTACGACATGATTTCAAGTAAAGCATTTCAAAAATATAAGAACAAAAAACTATTATGAGATATAACAATAATAAATCAATTTTTGTTAGAAACATGTTTTATATTGCTATAAGAATTAACTAAATGAAATTAGATGTGAAGCATTATATTTCAATCGAATTAATAATTGAATTCCCTTTTATCAAGTGTTAATGAGATGACAAGTAGCTAGGAAATTTAACACAAGTTATTGCACAATATATGAACAAATGAGAAAAGTATTGAATTAATAAAACAAATGACTCATATATATATTTTTCACGAAAAATTTATCAGATTCTAAAACTAAAGTATATTGAAATCAAATAAAATTTTATTTTATTTTTTTCGAAAGCAGTATAAAAATATTTTCTATAAAGTGGCAATTAAATAAATAACATCAACCAATAAAATAAAGTATAAGGAGAACACACAGTATCAGTGTTTGAACCCGTTAAATAAAAATAAAATTTTATTTTTTTTCGAAAGCAGCATAAAAATATTTTCTATAAACAATAGCAATTAAATAAATAACATTTATTTTTTACAGCAGGAATCCTAAAACAACAACAACTGAAGATAAAGCGTGAAGGGAGGGGGTCTATCAGAAAGGCGGCCGCATATTCGCCAAAACCGCATATAGATCGAATATTGTATATGTGGTTCGGTCCGATCACCGACTACGCATATGCGGTCGCCTGGCCCGCTTTTCTGAACATTGTATTTATGTTTGTTGATTATCAAGATCGTCTGTTTAAATTCGAGAAGTTTTTATTTTGTTTGAAATTTATTCAAAGTTCTGAATTGATTCTGCATTTTGGAGATCCTGTAACCAAGATCGAGAAAATTCCAAGGTTCTATGAACCCTAATTCTGGCAGGACAGCAGCCAACAACGATATGAAGACACTTCAATTATGGTTCATTAATCTTCGAGATCTATTCGAAAAGAAAATCTAGGGTTCCATTAGGAACCCTAATTCTACATGGCAGCGGCATCTCAAGACCGATGACAACAACATCTACGTGATATTGGGTATCTATCGATGCTAAGAACCGCAATCGATGACAAAGAAAAGCTACATGCAACTGCCAGATCATACATCAACAAGGGTTTCTCGAACTGGGACCCATCTCCAAGAAACATCATCTGTAGCATGGTATTAAAAAACGCGCCTCGAGGCGGTCGAGGCGTACGCCTCGAGGCGAGGCGGGCCTTTTTAGCCTCGAGGTGTGTGCCTCGACCCTGTCCAGTGAGGCGTGCGCCTCAAGTGGCTGAAGCGTAGCCTCGAGGCGTTCCACCTCAAGGCGGTCGAGGCGTTTTCCGAGACGTTTTTATTTTTTTGAAGATTTTTTTTATGATTTTAATCAAGGTTGCATAAGTCGGTAATCGATACTCGGTCGGTTGGGTCACTGACTAAGGATTAATCGGTTGTCGGGTGACTAATCGGATTTAGTCGGACTTTAATCGGCTTTGAATTTTATGCTTATTTCAAATATATAACTCATTTTTATACATATATTTACATAAATTTTGTACATTTTTATACTATCATAATAAAATAAGTAATTGAATTTAAATAAAATATTAAGCATATTATAATAAGTTTGCTAATAAAAAAGCAAAACATAAAAAAAATATGGTATCTTTAAGCAAAATTTGGTTGACTAATGTGCCTAGTCGGAATTAGTCAGTACTCGGTCGGCCACCCCACTGACTAGACTAGTCGGACCTACTAGTCAGGCCAGTCGGGCGACGTTTACAACACGGATTTTAATAGTTTACATGGTGGTTTAAGAAGGTTATAAATATATACTTGTTTAGGATAATGATTATACAAGTTAAATGCCTAAATCTGATGTTTCTTTCGTACCCATAACTCCATATTTACTAAAATTATGTGTAACTATTTCAGCAAACTGCTTCATATTTACTATTAATTATGTCTAACTATTAATTTATGCAAGATGAATGCTTAAATTTGACCTCTTTCATATTCATATGCTTAAATTTGACCTCTTTCATATTCACATTTGCCATTAACATGCCACATTATTTCAGTGAACTCTTACTATTGCATCCTTAAACATATAAAAAAGTGTATACGAATTCGAATACTCATATAAGAAAAAAATTTGGGTATGGTGGCACAAGGAGGACGTCAGACCGTTCTTCATCTAGATATAGTAGAACATATAGTTAGGATTCAAATCATATGATTCATATCAACAACTTGGATATCTATAATGACAACTATAGCCAATCCCGTTTAGATAAAAAATTGATAGTTATAGCCAATGATTTCCTTTTGATTGGGTAGAAATTTAGTAGAAAGGTTTATGGCATTGACATATCCTTTTTTCATGTTCTTATCTTCATAATATCATCATATATTACATTGTTATGTACTATATGTTTGTCATATTATATTATTTCACCAATAAATATATTTATTATATATTTTATAATTATTTTTCTATACAAACTGAGGCTTACGAAACTGAGGCTTACGCCTCGACCGCCTCGAGGCTACGCCTCGCCTCTCTTCCATGGAAAACGTCTCGTTCCGCCTTTCATTTTTTCAAACCTTGATCTGTAGCCGGTGCCAATAAGAAGACGATGAAGACAGAAGAGGGGCTTGTCGCCCTCTTCCTAGTTCCAAGCGGTGATTAGTACCTACGGGAAATGACGCCATGATGCACCCCTTCCTTTAATGCCATCTCTCCTCGTACGCGGCTACAGATCACATGGCGACGCAGCATCTCGCGGTCTCTCCTCTCACCACCAACCAACGCATCTCTCTAGCGTATGTTTCAATGGTCCCAACTTCTTCTCTGGCGATTTGACTCAATGTGGATTTCTCTCTAAGCTCAAGATCAGCAACACAATCAACCCACTACGGTGGCTCACCTCCCTTCCAGGCGGTGGCGATGACCCCGTCGCGCACTCTCCAGTTCAACCCACGTGACGGCCTCAAGGCGGTGGCGATGACCCCGTCGCGCACTCTCCCGTTCAACCCACGTGACGGCCTCCAGGCGGTGGTCACATGGCTTAGAAATCCTTCTTGATGGGTTCCCACAGGAACCCAGGGATGGTGCATTTTCTTCTTAATGAAAAGAAAGGAGCTCTTGCTTATCTATTGGGCCTTATTTGG
Source organism: Ottelia alismoides (assembly GCA_037367405.1). Classification (NCBI taxonomy): domain Eukaryota; kingdom Viridiplantae; phylum Streptophyta; class Magnoliopsida; order Alismatales; family Hydrocharitaceae; genus Ottelia; species Ottelia alismoides. The sequence goes on along the minus strand of JAZKJV010000186.1, from coordinate 913,154 downwards.
TCATGGCTCTGCTCCTGCATTAAAAAAAGGAGCTTCTTTTGGGTTTGGCCATGAGTTTTTTGGGGGGATAAAAAGGGAGAAAGGAGGGCCTAATTGGGCCATGTATTCGAAAAAAGGCTCAGAGGCTAAGGTCGTACACGGGAAAAATGATGATTAAAAAAAGAGAGGAAAAAAGGCAAAATAAAGGAAATATAGATCAACTTATAGTTTTGTTTTCCCCATCTTCGGGTCTTCTCCCAACTTGGTCAATGTCATCTATTCCGACCAGTATGGGAGAAAGGTGGAGCATTCTATAGTATTTTACATGACAGACTCAAACTCTCTAGTTCAGATTCGGACATCTAGATTTCAGACCCTAATAGTTTGATGCGCACATGTGTGCGATCATTATTTGAGAGGTCCCCATCTTGATTTGGACTTAAGGTTTTCATGTGCTCCATAAGGACTCCAGAATAGAGATCTCATTCTGAGCTAGCGTGGAATTAGGATTTTCATGTGGATTCATAGGGACCCCCGTGTAGAGATCTCATTCTCTGACCAGTATAGGAGAGAACCAGTTCTACGACGAGGAGACGCTTTTTTATACTTAATTCTCCAACATCTGTGGACTCCAAATGAGGATATTTCCACATCTTCCTCCAGTTTGGCACTCTAGAGAGATGGAGCAGTTGCGAGCCAAAGTTCTCCATGTGGAGACTCGTTCTAGTTTCAATGACTCTACGCAGCACAGAGCACACATTCTCTGACGAGGAGACCCAGTTCAGTTCGCATTCCATCCCTTCAATTCTTCCTCAACAGCACAACATGAGAAGCAACGTCCTCAGCAGGCAGGCAATAGAGTATGCATTGAGTTGATATTGTATGCAGTGTCACGTATTGTATGTAAGAGATTTCTTTCTATTTGTCCAAGTTGAGCATTGCATGCTCAAGTATGAGGGAGAGTATTAGAGTATGTGTCATCATAGATGGGTAATTGGTTTCCTTCAGGGTCCAATTACCGCATCCACTGGTTTAGTCCCACACCTACTATAAGTGGGACTCAGTCATTTTAATATGACTATATAAGAAGCCCCACACCACCTGTAACAGATGAGAAAGATATCAATACAGGAGTATCCGGTCCGTTGATAAACCTTCTCCTGTGGTTTCATTCCGCTTCTTATAGAGTAGGGTTCCACCTAAAATCTTTATGTGCCATTGTTCTATATTCTTTATCTCCGATACGCTTATGCATTTTTCATTTTCTACAAATTGTATCAAATATTTTGGTGTAAATCATGAATCAATCATCTTTAAAGTTAGTGTTGTAAAAGTCGGCCGACTAGCCGGACCAGTAGGTCCAACTAGTCTAGTCGGTTGGTTGGCCGACCGAGTGGTGACTAATTCCGACTAGGCCAACTAGTCGACCGATTTTTGCTTGGAGATACCATATCTTTTTTATTTTTGCTTTTTCTAAAGCAAACTTATTCTAATACACTTAATGTTTTATTTAAATTTAATTTCCTTTTATTTCATATGACAATTATGATAGTATAAAACATATACAAAACTATGTAAATATATAGGACTATATGCATAAAAATAATTTATATACTTATAATAATTAAACCGATCAAAGCTTGACTAAATACGATAAGTCGTCCGACTACCGATCAATCCTTAGTCAATGACCCAATCAACCGAGTACCGACTACCGATTTTTGCAACCTTGTTTAAATTTGCAAAATAAGCATGTCAGCATTCTTCGCAGTTAAGAACATAAAATCAAGAAATTTCTTTGATTTAATATAAAAAAACCAATAGCAAGAAGGCATGACTTCATTACCTAATCGTGATATCTTCCATGCACTGCAACCTACTTCGATTCCTAGTCAAGTAAGATGATTGCTAACTCCTGAAATGATCGAAATCTATTTTTGAATCAAGAGCATGGACACACGAAGAATGCAACGAATGCTGAAAGAGCATAAATCCTCTCGAAGTTTCAATAGAATTTCCCGTTAAATCGAGTGATATTTCTAAGAAAAATTCGATAAAGTTTCCCCTCGTATCGGTGATATTTCTAAATAAAATTTGATAGAATTTCCTTTTATAAAAATGATATTCGAAGAAAAAAATAGAAACGAGACTTAAAATTAAGAATCGAAAAAAAAAATAATGCATAACTGGTACACCTTGCATCATGATGATGCAAACGTTCACCGATGGCTCCGCCTCCTGCACCCAAGTAGGACGTTACTCAGGTTTCTACATCATATAGCAACACTAATAGCATACAACGAAGAATTGGCTGGTCTCAAGATATGGGTGAGTGGTGCATGCTCATTGACAGCACAGCCGCCCAGACCCATGCAAGTTATGCTCAGATTTCTTCCTTATATGATAATACTAACATGGGCCTGTGAACCATAGACAAGTGCAGAGAATGGTTGTAGCAGAAATGAAAATGCTAAGGTGGATGTGTGGACACATACGTAAAGATCAGATTCGGAATAATGCAATCAGAAAGAAAGTTGGTGTAGCTCCGATTGAGAATAAGATGCGAGAAAACCACTTAAGATGGTTTGGTCATTTGCAAAGAAGATCATCTGATGCACCAGTTAGGAGATGCGAGTTTTGGGATGTTGAGCCGGCTAAGAGAGGGCGAGGATGGCCCAAGAAGTGTTGGAAGGAGACTATACGAAGGGATCTTAATTTTTTGGATAAAAACCCGAGATTGATCCAAAATAGATCTGAATGGAGGCAAAGAATCCATGTAGTCGACCCTACTTAATAGTGGGAAAAGGATTTGTTGTTGTTGTTTTATATTAATACAAACATAGGAAAGAAAAATAACTTGAAATGACCTAAAATCCTAGATCAAGATAGACTTACTTCCTACTTGAAGCCACCGAGGAGAGGAGCGTGCCATCTTCGTTCTCCTCTTCTTCTTGGTAACGTTTTGCTAGTGCTTATTTCCTACTTCCCTCCCCTTCTCTCAACTTCTCAATCCTACCCTTAGTGGCGGATGAAATGAAGTTGTAGAGAATGAAGGTGTAAGGGGAGGTATTTATAGGCCTTTAAGCTGCATACAGATCATCCCAATCAGCATCCAGTCATTGTGACCGATGAATCATCATTCTCCTATTGCGTAGTAAGGTCTCGGTCTATTTTCATATAATCCGCCAAAACCATGGACTATCCCCATAAACCTCAAAGTCGTTACATGTGTATTTGCAAAAATGGCAAAAAGTCCATAAGGATGGAGGTATCCCACATATTCCTCCAGCTAGCGAGTGCGCCAATAGGAATCTGTTGCCACCCTTTAACCACCTTATCTGATATGGCATTAAGGAAGGGAGGTAATCAAATATCGCATGACTCAGAAAGCCACATATCATGATTAGTTAATAATGCTTCTCCTTAGAGGAAGAAATAGTCATCTTCGTTGTTTATTCTACAAAACTAAGGTCCCAAGACCTGCTTTCCATCGAATGCGTCTAGGCTAGTGATGCAATCATTCCCAAATCGGCAAGGCAAATCAAATTAAAACAAATGGCTGATTTGGAGATTTGCATCCTCAATTAGTTATTTTAAGTTAGTTGCATATTTTATTTAAATAAATTGAGATTGTAATCTCAACGTTTTTGGTAGATAAAATTACTTAAGAGTCAATTAGAATCAGTTACAATAAGGATCATTAGGATTTTATTTGAATTTGAATTTGATTCACTTTCTATTTTTGCAATTCCTCCCCTCTTATATAAAGGGGATGGTAGCCTATTGTAAGGGACAATACAGATTATATAAAAAATTGAGTTTATCTCAGTCTCTCTCTATCTCTTTCTAGTGCAATCTTCGCGAGTCTTCTCCAAAACCCCGCGCAACTGACGCGTTATTCTCTTTCTCCTTCCTCTCTTTAAATTTCTTCCACCAAAATCAATATTTCCACCGTTGGATTTTTTCGTTTGCATCATTTGGTATCAGAGCATGGAAACCGAATCGTTCTTACGATTCGATGATCCCGTCACCTATTGGAGGATGCAATTCGATCTTAGTCGCCTCTACCACGGCTCACATGCGTGTTCGCGCCAACAAAAGTTCAAGCGACGCCTTATATCAAGTTTCAAGGTTCAATCATGGTTGGATGTGCAAATCAAGGAAGAATCGCCCGTCGACAACAAAAATCAGATCGTCGCAGCTGCTGTGCAACCCGATTTTGAGCAAGAAACGGAAGGTTTCGAAGAAAATTCTACTATTACAAATGTTGGCCAACACCACTATGAAGACACAGGGCCAATATTCGACGAAGGTGTGGACAAGGAATAAGAAAACCTCAATTTTTTTGCAATCGATGTTGTTGTCCAGGAATCAAAAAAAGAAAAAAAGAAATATCTGGGGCCCATATTCGATGAGGATCCTATGGACGAAGAACTAGAATTCGTTGATTTGTTCTATATAGGAAACAAAGAAGAAGAATATGAATTGGAGGTTGACGTCGCTGTCCAGGGGACAATAGGCCATCATGGCCATCCCCGACTACCCCCGGCTCAACAACCCTTGGTCGCATTAACCCCCTCGATCGCACAACCGCCTCCCCCGCACCATTACCTAGGCCTCTGCCGTTGCCATGCGGGTCTCAAGCATGGACGTCAACATCGCGGAACGAGAGGCTCACACGACTGTTGCTGCATCCAGATGGGGCGATTCCAACACCTACGTCGTCGTAACCGCAGAGCGAAATCCTCCGTTCGATCTACTTGTATCAGCAGGTGCCACCACCGTCGACGAAGGTACGATAGGTGGGGTCGGCCTCGCTACAGTCACACCAGAGCGCAGAAGCCCCAAGCCAGTCGATGGGATCTCCACCACCTCCACCACCGCCTTTGCGCGAATCCACGACGCCCGCACAGATGGAACCCAAGATGCAGGGCTCGGCGCCGTCGATGATGGAAGGAGAAGAGAAGGTTTTCGGCATCCCACCTTCGTCCCCGCCTTCCTCGCACACGAGAGTGCCGCGCCAACGGAGGCCCCCGCCGCTGCCTATGCCCTCCCTTCTTAGGCCATCGCCGCCGCTTTTTGAGAGGGATCAAAACCCTCGTTGGGGATTTTTCTCCAAAGGGTTTCGAATCCCTTATAAACGTAGGGACTGGAAATTGAAATGTGAATTTGGGCTGATTTGGGGATTTTGCAGAAAACCACCTCCACCCAATCTTTTATTTAAAGGTTAAAGTTGGTGGCCACTTAAGGTGTGCTATTTTAAGTGAAGGGGTAGAACATTTGCAGCCATGCCCCTTAGTGGAAAGAAACTACAAACGTAATATACCGATGGAATGAAGAACGAGTAATTCGTCAGGAGACGAATTTTTCAAGCGGGGGAGAATTGATACAATCAATCCCAAATTGGAATGGCAAATCAAATTAAAGCAAATGGCTGATTTGGAGATTTGCATCCTTAATTAGTTATTTTAAGTTAGTTGCGTATTTTATTTAAATAAATTGAGATTGTAATCTCAACGTTTTTGATAGATAAAATTACTTAAGAGTCAATTAGAATCAGTTAGAGTCGATTAGGATTATTAGGATTTTATTTGAATTTGAATTTGATTCACTTTCTATTTTTGCAATTCCTCCCCTCCTATATAAAGGGGATGATAGTCTATTGTAAGGGACAATTCAGATTATATAAAAAATTGAGTTTATCTCCGTCTCTCTCTCTATCTCTTTCTAGTGTGATCTTCACGAGTCTTCTCCAAAACCCCACGCAACTGGCGCGCTATTCTCTTTCTCCTTCCCCTCTTTAAATTTCTTCCACAACAATCAATATTTTCACCGTTGGATATTTTCGTTTACATCAGCTAGGATCTTGAGGCAAGGAGATTTCAAACCAGTCGTACTAGACCTCAAGGTTATCCCACTTTTAGACTTCCCACGATGTTTTATTCCTTTCACGCCCTATCAAGAGAGCCACCAACTTCAGAAGTACGTGGTATTCATCGTCAAGTTATCTTCCATGTATGCAGGTTCATTGATGTTCTCGGGTCTCAATAGGGTTGTCCTTCAGCTCTTAAAGGGAAACCCACACCCCAAGGAGCAAGGGGAGTCTCCCCTACCTTTATGGATCCCCATACCTTCCCAACCAAGGTCAATGCAAACTCGTCTCTACTTTATTTAACCTTGGTTCTTATACATCTAATGCTGAAGAAATGGATTTTCATTACAAACATGTGTTCATCTCGTGAGGACATTTGCCTCTTATGACACAGTGCACAAAGCCCACTGGTAAACAATTATATATAGATGCGTTCCCCGTCCAATGTGGTGTATTTAACAACCAATGACCCTTCCTTGTTTGACCTTTTATGTGACAAACCATTCTACAGCCCTTTCGGTAGGAAAGAACTCCAGTGATTTTCATGCATAGCTACTGCAGTTTCTAAGTGAATGTTCTATGGGTAAATAATGCCCACAGGTTCGAAGAGCGTCCTTGGAGTCAGTACACTATATTCTAAAAGGCACATGAAAAATAAACAAGGATAAAATTGTCATTGGAGTCGGTACAGAATATTCTAAGATGTCCACAAACTAAAACTAATCAAGAACAACAACTCCTTAATTCCAAGTGGATGATTGTCATTATAATAATAGAAAGGTTGCCCAACAAGATGAACCTCCAACATTATCACAATCCAAACAGCTGACGCATCAGCAAAACGGGACGCGAAAATGCGAAGAACTCACCTCTGCGATCGCCACAGCGATGCTCAATCCCGCCAATTCCTGCACACCATAAGAAACTGACAATTAGACCACAAAAACAAAAGATCAGAGCGAGAAACCGGGCTCGAGGGATCGGACAGAAACCATGAGCTGATCGACGCTGAAGCCGAGGGGCCCCATGAGGGCCTCGTCGATCTCCGCCGCCGCCTCCTGCGAGAGATACGAGACTTCGGGCTCCATGGCGTCACGGAAGAGCCCTCGGCTGTGCGGAAGAGGAAGAGTGCCCGTCTGAAAGAAGCAACGGGAATAAGCGCGAGGGGTTGGGGGTGGGGGTGAGAATTAGAAGATGGATGGTAGGGGTTACCAGGCGGTGAGCGGAAACTGGGAGTAGGGAGAGGCGGCGTGGGTTAGCGGGGACGGAGGGGGAGGTGAGCTGCGGCGGAGGTGAGAAACGAGCGGAGGAGAGGAAGCGTGCGAGGGAGCGGGCACTGCACCATGGAATTGCAGGAGATATTCGCATTCTTGGCCGCTTGTTTCACCTCTCACTCCCAATGCCCTCTCCTCGACTTGGACGCCAAATTGGTAGGGGGGGGGGTTTGGAACATTAGTTTGGATGGAATTGTATCATGCAACTTTTTTTAGAGTTTTTATCAGTTGTGCCCCTCTGAGATATTGTAATTTCAGTTATGCTCTTCTTCTTTTTTTGGAATATCAGTTATGCTTCTATCTTCTTGCAAAATTCACAGTTCTACCCTTCTATTAAGATAAAGTAAGGGCGTAACTGATATTACAAAAGGGCAGAATTGTGAATTTTGCAAGAAGATAGGGGCATAACTGATATTCCAAAAAGTGGAGGGGCGCAACTGAAATTGCAATATCTCAGAGGGGGCACAACTGATAAAAATCCTTTTTTTATTGGTAGATGGGGGGTTGGGTCCAAATTTGGTCTTTTTGAAATAGGAGCTTGTGCGTCTACCACCAAACTATTAGAGAGGTTCTTTTGTATCATACAATTTAAATTTTTATTTTAGTTAGTTGATTCATTTTTAGTTGGGCTTTCGGTTGGTTTGCTTGAGTGATTGGATATTGTAATATCTAATTGATTTGTACATTGGTCATTACATAAAAATGCAATACATAGTAGTTCCTTTTTAATCGGGGCATTTGTTGAAAAGACCATATTTGAATGGAGATAAAGTTTATTTCATTTTTAAAAAAACAAAACAAAAAAATGTATAGGCGACGAGATTTGATCTCATGATCTTTTGATTCTTGATGTGGTGTACCGACTAATCGATATGTGGAGATGAACTGTCATATATGATTACTAAAGACTAAACTTTATATGTGTAGCATGCAATATGTGTGAGTGCATACATGCTTGTATGTGTGATTTTTTATCAGAACTAAGTCAGCTATCTTACTTAGGTTATATTCATTCCTATAAGAAAATTATAAGCTTGTGTTGAGAATCAGAATGAACATTGAAATCGATAATATAAAACCTCTCTTATATCTCCGCCAAGTTTCATATGATATTCAAGAACTCGATATGCATGGAAGAATGAATTATATCAAGATAAAGGTATTTAAGCATTACCACAAGAATTCAGAATTGCATTGAATGTGCAGTTTGAAAAAAAGATTCTACTGATTGAATCATCGATTTTCTATAAGGTTATGATTATGTAGGATACTGTTAGAAGAAGTTTGTGTGCTAAAGAGGAGACCACAGACGAAAATTGTATGTGACTATCCCTTTTGAGCACAATATGAGAGAGTCATTCTACAATATTCCTTCTATTAATCCGAGGGGACAATGATTGGCGAACACCCCTTATGAGGGGGTTAGGTAGGATGATCATGATTGCAGCTAGGTCACCTGAGTAATCAGAAAGGACAATAGACAATGATTGCCCATATGAGAAGGGATGATCGTATAGTCACCTTCCATTTATCCTCGAAAGGTAGTAGTAATGATTGTCCCTCCCTGACTACTTGATTAAACACACCTGACTTCGATAGTCCTTTCCATCATACTCGATCTTCCTCCATCCCTTATCCCCCCACATCATTGGAGCCCCTGATGACACCACCACCCCCTCCCTTGTGTCACCACTTCCTCCCCCCAACATCTTCCCATCCATTACATCCCATGCCACCACACATCCTCCCTCCATTTTGAAGAAAAGATTATAGTGCCTAGATTTCAATTACTCTATGAGGTGTTTATAGCGACAGACATATATTGTCACTACAATAACATGCATTAAAGAGGACGACCATTAATGATGGTCACATATGATAGAAGGAATGGTCGTTGACTGATGTCCCTTCTTAGGAGATTAGGTGGGACAATCGTGATTGTGATCGTCCTAGCTGAGTAATAAAAACATGACGAACAATGATTATCCTCTCTTAATAATGGAAGAGATGATCATGTTGCGACCCTCCATGAATATTCTTAAAAGGGATGGTTGTTGTCATTACCCATCACATTAATTGAGATGAGTACAACAAAACTTTATACCTTAAAATCTTATAAAATCGTGTGTCCTAAACATTCTGAAAGTGTTTTTTAAACAAACTAAATTATTGAAACTTTGTATACTAAGCATTGCATTAAATCATTATCAATGACTTTTTTTCATTAACATAAATATAATTCAAAAATAATAGTTCATCATCCAAATCACTAGTAACACATATTATGATATTTTATACACAAAAAACATCGTTATCACTTATAAAAACAAATCGACATCTTATTCAAATATTTCAAGCTCTTTGTAGATCATCTCAAATTTCTAAAATATGCATATTGACTAAGAGATCCAAAATATGGCAAAAGACATTACAAACACCAACTTATGATGTGATTTCCCTAGCGCCTCATAGGAATCTACGACTCTTGCTTGGGTAAGTCTATAGATAATAAATAAGAGAAGGATGATTTTAAACCTAAATGAGCTTAGCCTCAATGAGTGGAACTCAAACGTTTTGGAGATAAAATATTTTTTTAAAAAAAATAAGTTTGCATAAAGAAAAATATATTGAAAATATAAATTGAATGCCTGAATAAATTTAAATAGAGGGTTTACAATATAATGCATATTTCGAATAAAGTAACTACAATTACTTAAAGTCGTCCGATAAAAATGTTGCAATCAAAATCATTATTTTATAGTTATTGCATCAAATACCAATGTAGCTAACTGTACTAAGCTCATGAACCGCAAGAGTCAAAGAACATCCTGTATATGGTGTAATATTTAGACTGTGGACCCAAAATCATGTGTTGATAGTCATATCTAATGGCTTCATCGTATCAAATAACACATTTCATGGTCGCATTTGATGACTTTCACTATATCGGATGGTTAGTTCATGACTCCTATGATGGCATACTTCCTGATATCCTTTTGAATTCATATGATAGTGGTCTATTGTGATTGTAATATTGATTGTAATATGAAAGAAACATTATATCGAAAACATAGTTGCTTAATAACTTTCGAAGCATATCTCCGTAGAGAAATTAATGGCATACATCTAAAATTTATATTGTGTTATCATGAGGTAAGTGAATAAATTAAAGTACAGGGCATATGGGATTCTTTCAACTTTGAAATTAGCTAGAACTTTTCTACCAAGGATTATCCAGTTTCAGAACCCACCTTATGGCCTGGTGGTATAAGCAATGAGCTCTCACTCTAAAGACCAAGGTTCAACCCCCCCCCCCCCCCCTTAATCACAAAAAAAGGATTATCTATATCACACACATGTGATCCCACTATAAAATACCTTTGAAAAATATAAATATTATAAGCTGAGGAAAGGATCATTAAAGATATCCGTTTAGAACTTAAACCTACTATAGATAAATTTGAGCAATTGTAAGTTTTCATAATCTTATTTGCGGCTCGAAAAAAATCATCTATCTAATCACAATAGTAGTGACAATTAGTTATTAAATGTATTTGTATATGGTTCTAAACATGTCTTCATGTAGTATAAGGTTAATGACAAAAAATATTCATCGACAAGTCCCTATACAAAATAATAACATAAAAAAAACGAAACATCCTAAAAAATAGCCTAAAATAAATCATAAATATTCCCTCTAAGATAAAAAATTTATTCCCACATCCTTAACTCCCACCGACAAGAACTGATTCATCTTACAGCTTTAGCTTATTCCTCGTTCCAACCATACAGGAAAAACAATGTAAATGCATTATTCGATTATCCCACAATTTCAATTAAAAAAATAGCGACTTGGTAATCATATAAATCCGTTTTATCTTTTAGATGCTGTGAATGAAACTAGCCCTAAAAAGTCGCCCAAGTACCCAACCGCCTCACATGCCATTCTTGGCGATCATGTATGGGAAAGGGAAAAGGAGGTAAGGTTTGAAAAAAATGAAAGGTGGAATGATGTGTTTTCCTTGGAAATGAGGTGAGCATAGCCTCGAGACAGGTCGAGTTTATGAAGGAAAATACTCGTAAAAATTACAAAAAAAATATTAACACAATTATATATTGTATGATTAACATATAATATATAATACTATAGTATATAATAAAATCATAGAGAGAAGAGCACCAAAAGAAAAGACATACAACTATATATACCATTTTACTAAATTTCCACCGACCAAAGTGGGAGTCATCAGCTATAATTGTTATTACAGCATCTGAGATTGCATAGTTGTCACTAAAATGTTTATCAAAGAGTGAGTCATTGGCTATAATTGTCATTAGAGTATCCCACATTACCTACTTTTCACTAAAATATTTATAGTACACAAAAGTTATGATAAAATATAATCCAACCAAATTTATATGTTATGCAGCTAACATATAGTACATGACAACACCAAGATACCTCGAATTCTATCTTGTTTGTTCTGCATAGTACATTACATAGCTCACTGTCTGACCACTCCTTAAAGATTAACTTTAAGGGTAAAGTTTGCAATGGAATTTGCAAATTTCTATGTTTAGGGGTGCAGTGTTAAGAGTTTAGTGAAACAATTAAACATGTTTAGTGGTTCATATGAACACGAAAGAGGTCAAATTTAAGTAATCATCTAGTATAAATATATCCTTGATAGCTAAACCTTTATAAACATATGAAACTACCAATGGGACAAATGATTTTTTTTAAAGAAAATGCTTCAAAAATCCTTAAAGCCTCAGGGAACACCTCCATTCCGCCTCACGCCTCAAACGAACGAGGGTACACCTCGCCAAAGGAGCCTGAGGTGTGCACATCGAGGCTATAATGACCGCCCGATTTACCTCACTGCTTTTGCGGCTCGAGAACAGTTTTATAAAAACCATGGAGAAAGGGCAATTAAGAGGGTGAACTCACATGACTTTGAATACCAAATCAACCCTTCAAGCTAATAACCTTTTGATATCAGTATGATCATCTAAACTGATCCAAGTACATGTAACAAACAACAAAGATATCAGTGGCCATTCCCACATACAAAGGGGTAAAAAATTAAAAATGGTAGGGCCAAACACAAGCTTTTGCGCTCACAGGAGCCCTCAGTAACCGGCCGTTCAAATATATACTGACCAGGATCCTTATATGTGGACTAGCTGAATAGGATAGCCACTTTTTTCTTCCGATTATAAATTTTTATATATCTTCTCCTTCTAACATTTCCCCTGTCCATTAGAATGGTACAGATGCCAATGACCTAAGCAGCGCAGACGACTTCATGTGGCTCCTCCTGCGGCAGCGCCATATCCTTATCGCGGACCTCGTTTTCCAGCCTCTTAAGGAAGGCGTCCATGGTTTCCAAGCTCTTATCATCTGCCAATGATTAAAAAAAGACCACACCAAAATTATTAAACTGTGCGTATGAAGAAGATGCAGTTGTTGGGAAAATCTCAAAGGCAGAGCTTGGATCTAATTAATTACCTATAAGCCTGGGGACGGTGTGGCCCTTGGGGTGGTGGATCACCACGGGATCCACGAAGCACTCCAGCAGCTCCAGCCCGTGCGGCTTCAGGAAGTCGGTCTCGCCTGATGCCATACACAAATTCGTCAGCACACTCGTCAGCACCATCGACAGATCTTCAAATGTGGGGGGATTAAACTAGAAGATGTGCCGTGCTTTTCCGCAGGCAGCATGCATTTATTTAACATTTAAAACGTGCCCAAGTCTACTTTCACGTTTAATTTAAATTCTGTGTTGGTATAAATAGAGCAGGAGTTTGAATAGATACTAGCAAAGAAAAATAAGGAGAAGCATTTTTATATGGCTCCATATAGTCCAGGGTTTAGGGTTACCGTTTAACTTCATCTGATAATCTAACTATACCGAATTTAAAATTAACCACACTGCACTTTCAAGAAATTTGATTCGAAAATAAATACTTCTATTCAAACATTCAACCTTGCGAATATGTATGGAAAAAGTTGTCTAATAAATGTATTAAATCCTTAGAAAATTGTTTTCATATTAAAATTTTAAAGTTATAAAAAGTAATTAGAATCCGAAACCCATTTCAGTATTTAAAGTACTGAAACGAGGCTTGAATCTCCCTTCAAGTACCGAATTACATATAGAATCTTAATTACTGTACGGTGTTTAACTTCTGCATTCTTATTTAATATTTACAAATGATTATATAAGGTAAAAGCAAGGTTCGAAAAAACGAAAGGCGGAACGAGGCGTTTTCCCTGGAAGCGAGGCGAGGCGTAGCCTCGAGGCGGTCGAGGCGTAAGCCTCAGTTTGTATAGAAAAATAATTATAAAATATATAATAAATATATTTATTGGTGAAATAATATAATCCGACAAACATATAGTATGTAACAATGTAATATATGATGATATTACGAAGATAAGAGCATGAAAAAAGAATATGTCAATGCCATAAACCTTTCTACTGAATTTCTACCCAATCAGAAGGAAATCATTGGCTGTAACTAATGCTAAAATTTTTATCTAAAGAGGATTGGCTATAGTTGTCATTATAGATATCCAAGTTGTTGATATGAATCATATGATTTGAATACTAACTATATGTTCTACTGCACTCAAATGAAGAATAGTCTGATATCCTTCCTGTGCCACCATACCCTACCAGTACGGGGGTCTCGCTGCCTGGTCAGCGAGCCTGGGGGGGCTGGGGGGGCCCAGGTTGGCCCCCCCTTGCAGGGGTGCAGGGGGCAGCGCCCCCGTCCCAAATTTTTTTCTTATATGAGTATTCAAATTCGTATACAGTTTTTTATATGTTTAAGGATGTAATAGTAAGAGTTCACTGAAATAATTTGGCATGTTAATGGTAAATATGAATGTGAAAGAGGTCAAAGAGGTCAAATTTAAGCATTCATCTTGCATAAATATATACTCAACAACAAGACCTTTATTAACATATGAAAATATGAATAGGAATAATTTTTTCCTTTAAAAAAATACTTGAAAAAGCCCTCATGCCTCACCTAGCGCCTCGCCCCGCCTCAGCGCCTCGCCTCGCCTCGACCGCCTCAGGCATCTGAGGCGCACGCCTCAGCCAGGGGGTCTGAGGCGGTCGCCTCAGGGCGTTTTCTCAACGTCCCGTTTCGCCTCGACCGCCTCAGCGCCTCGAGGCGCGTTTTTTTAAACCATGGGTAAAAGTATAATAACCTTTTAATCAATATGGTTTTTATGACTCTATTCAATCTATGTAAGATATATTTTTTAAAACATATAGTGAGGATATTTAAGATACAGAGAGAATCCAAATCTCCTTGAAATTCTCAGGTAACAAAATAGCACACTGTTGGTGGTTTTCCCCACTCCACGCGGTTCATGTCCTGTCCACTTATTTGCAAAGCGGGTCAAAGGTTCTACATATGCATCCATGTCAACATTCAGGTGTTTACTTCCAAAGATTTATATTTAAGGCGCGTGAGACTAAGTTCGCCCAATACCCAGTCGAATAGAGATTCAATAGTTAAGATAAAATGGAAGATTAATAAACAAATCAAATTGTAATTCTAACGCTTAGTAAATATCGACTAGTCCTCATGCCGACGAGTAAATTAATTCCCAATTTTCCGCGTTTACAGATTGCAACAAAAGTGTGCATACCCTGAGAAGGATCCTTCGAATTTCCCATTTTTCTTTGCTGTTAGAAAAGCGCGAAATTAACTACTTATGAACGTAAGCCACGTAATCCGACTCATCAACCTAAATTAGAAATTTTGTTCACCATTTTATTTCAAAGAAGCGAGATAATTTAATAAAAAAATACCAACCTAGGAAGTGGAGGGAAGGACACGCGTTCTTGGACGAGTAGGCCATCTCCGCCACATCCGGATTCGCGAACTTCGCTCCTCCAATAATGATCACGAACTTGATCTTCGGAACCTTCGTCAGCGCGAACCCCTGAAAGCGCCACGCATAAAGCGCGTCAAAACAACCACCGAAACACCCCGGGAATAGCCAATAAATTACGGAACTTACCCTCGCCTGGATTCCCGGAAGCGCAGCCGAGAGGATCGCGCCCT
The DNA here is from genome assembly GCA_037367405.1 of Ottelia alismoides. Taxonomy (NCBI): domain Eukaryota; kingdom Viridiplantae; phylum Streptophyta; class Magnoliopsida; order Alismatales; family Hydrocharitaceae; genus Ottelia; species Ottelia alismoides. The sequence goes on along the minus strand of JAZKJV010000186.1, from coordinate 897,938 downwards.
AAATTAAAAAAAAACATAAATTCCCGAATCAACGACCCATCAATCGACAATTTCGATCATTTGTTTAACAAACTATGATTGATGAATCATCAAACACGTCATATAACAACAACAACCTAATTACCTGTGAGAATCCCATGAGCCCATCGAACGGACCGTGTTCGATTATGAGCCGCTCAATGAACTCGAGGCACTTGTCGAAGTTCCGGTACTCTGTAAATTTCTGATTACACAATAAACAACAGAATCATTTTGGCTATTCGATCGATAGATCGAGTGTTGACGAGCGAGAATTCGAGAGGGACCTTGTTGAATTGGAACCACTCGTAGTAGGGAGGGGGGAAGATGCCTTCGACCTCGGACTTGCCCTCGGCGGGGTGGGGGGCGTCGGGGAAGAAGAGGTCGAGGCGGGAGGTGACGGAGGAGGGCCACTTGCCGAGGACCTGCGCCTTCATGATCTCGCCGCTGGTGCGGAAGCCGTGGAGGCAGAGGAACCGCGGCTTCCGAAGCTTCTGGAAGGTGGCGGCGGTCTCCTCCGCGAGGCTTCCCATTGGGGTTGGGGATTGGTGGGAGGGTAGGTCGCGTTTGGTCTCTCTTCTTGGCCGATGGCTTCTGTAGCGTGAGAGGTGCGCGTCGGCCTTTTATAGAGGACGGTTGCGGTTCTGGTGGCCCTGCGGGAGAATATATAGTATTCTCTCGTGATTAGGCTCCGCGCAGAAAAATTACAGTAGCATGGGCTGAAGTTTCTTCGAGTTCTGTTTTCATCCAAGGATAGCGGAATAACTATGGAGAACTCCCGCTATATAATTTGATTGCAGCTACTAGATTTAAACCTATAAATTACAGAAAAGTCATCGAACTGTGCGCTTAATTTCGAGTGTTTGTTAGAACGTATTAAGGTAGGAATAACGATTACAATGGAAATCGGATTCCCTCATGTATGGGAATAATCATTCTTAGGTACCCTCCAGGAATTGGGATTCCATTCTTTACAAATGCTAATGAATTTATTCTTCTTCAATATTTTTTAATTAATATATCATTGTTAGAAAAAATATATCTATCGACATGGATATGTAACTTTCTTTTCTGGATATTTTTTTGGATATCGACATGGATATTGTTCTTTTTAGACATGGATATTTGAACACTGACATAGATACAAATATATAGATACAAAAAGTTAGATAAGTTACAAATATATGCATATATGCATACTGACAGAGATATGAGATATTTTTTTGTGGATAGAGATATACATACAGTTCAATTTTTTAGGATGCAGATACACATATGGTTACAAGTTATTCCATCGGATACGAATACATATTTATTAAATATATCTATTACATGGATAAAATATATCAAATGTGAATTTTCTAGGGGTACGGATACAAACATGGATATATGTGTTATTTATTTATTTATTTGCAGATACGAATATGGATAGTGATATGTGATTTTTTTTTCTAATATGGATATGGATACGGATGCAATTTCATTTTTTTTGTAAAATATGGATACTAATTATATTCTACCGGATACATATACAGATATGGATCTGGATTTAATTATTTTTTTTGCAGACACATATCTGGACTTGAATGAGGATTTTTTTTGTAGGCATGGATATGAACATAGAAATGAATTCTTATTTTTTTGCAAATATATATGGATACGTATACCATATTTAGTTTTTTAGATATGGATACTGGTTACATTTTATCGTATACGTACACTAACATAGATATGTGTTTCTATTTTTTGTGGATACATATACCCATAACATTTTAACTTTTTTATGATATGGATACGTATATGGTAATAAAATATTCTAACGAATATGGATAAAGGTAAAAACTTTCCATCAGTCTGAAACTGCATTGAAATAAATTTTAAATATCTAGTATCACATAGTTACCTTTTAGAGTTAAGACATATAAAGTTTAGACAAGACATTGAATTGTGCATATATCACGGACTTTTGTGTAATTTATTATTTTTTGACTATTCAAGAGGTAGCTATGAGCTCCAATTCAAGATACTAGTCATTACATAGAAATTGATGGGAGACGGGCAACAAGCTGCACCGCCAATCCCTTTTGGATGGCAAATCCAATCCTACGAAATACAACATTCATAGATCTAGGAACCAAAGCAAGGGTGGATGTATACTATATACGTATGAAGGAAAAAGGGCATGTTGCTGAGTTGCGGCAAATTATATGTTAATCACCTTCCATCCACCCTTGATTTTATCTCGGAATGAGCAAGTGCAAGTCGGTGTTCTTTTGAGCTTCTATAGTTTCAAATTCCAAAGCAAATGAGTAGTTGAGAGGCGACTGTTGCAAATCGCTACAGTGGAACACACAAAAACAATCAAGCAGGCAAGAATAAAGACACACGAATCTATAAGGTTCACTCATAATTGGGCTACATTTTTGGACGACGTCAATTGGGTTTCACTATGTGGAGGATTAAAAATACATAGAAAACTTAGAATCCCGACCACAATGGAGTTTATATACTACTCCTGGTACAGATGGGGTTGGTTGGTAGGTGGTTGCATATGATGGTTCTTCAATCTCATTGAGAAGATTATGATTAAAGGCATATCAGTAATCTCCACGTTGAATTGAATCTTCTGAAAAGATTTATCAAGCTTCACCATGATGCCACTGGTCCCTCGTTCGGGGTACGTCAACTATCAACATTGAGTAAGTCCAAACAATGTTTGAACTTACTCTCAGGAACAACCTTTATGAACATATCGGCTATGTTATCTATTTTGTTGGTCTTCTTCACATTGTCCTCTTCTCAGAACGAATGAAATGATATTTGATATATATGGCTTGGTCTTATCATGATGCATGTGATCCTTGGTTAGACATATTGCATTGAGCTGTCGTAATATACTATAGCATGATCCTGTTATAGACCAAGATCTCCAAGTAAGCTCTTCAATTAATTAATTTACAATACATGTAAATCACCATATATATATATATATAGGGATGAGCATTGACACATGTCCTTACATGTGATGACTATTTAATATTGTATGCTTTGGTCCATACCAAGATCTATAAAGTTTATCAAAGTCTGACCCAATCCCAAACCTGACCAAAAATTAATAGGTTAGGCTTGGTCAAGGTAAAATTATTAAGTTGAGTATGTAACAATACCTTTTTAAATATTCTTCGATTTTCATATTTGCATTCGTATCAGTTTCTTCATGGTAGAAGTATGTGAGATTTATGACTTTTTTCGAGGAAATGATGGTTATACAATAAATTGAAAAAATAAGGCATGTCGTTCTTAGGGTAAAATTAATCATGTACGAAGGTTTGAAGCCTACAGTTCAGTATAGGTCTACTATTAGTAGCAAACTAGAGTTCTCTCTACATGTTTGGTTGTCACTTTACCATGATGTATATTGGCTTAGAATGTACCTCATGTTTGGTCTCCCGTTACCCTAAACTCTACTCTTGCATTGCTGAGTTTGAGTTAGTTGCATGCATGGGTGGATCAATAAGTAGTTTGGGGAGCGACATGGCCCCTCCTTGATAATAGTATTTCACTTGCATATGTTTTTCGTTTTTAAAATAATTCTTGTTGAATTATAGAGATAGTTCTTCAATAATATCAATGCAAACCCACTTGATGGTATGTTAGTAAAATATCGTGCTTACCAAATTATGGTACATGATTCAAATCCTCTTTCCCAACAAATGTACTTTCTATAAAAATAATTCTTATAGATTTTAAAATATTTAAATAATAAGTATAATTTGATATAAAATAAGCCGAGCTTATTTATCTCTCACATTATTTCTATCTCTTTTATAAATTAAATAAATTTTATTGTTTTCTTTTAAACATGAATTTTTTATCTTAATATTTTCTTGATAATTTAACAAGATTGAGGATGGATTTGGATATGTTCAAATTATTAGATTTATCAGAATTTAATAACCATCACCACACACAAGCCTTTTCCCACAATTACGTAGGGTCAAAAAATTAAAAATTTAATTATCACCATTATAAACAATATTATTATATTTGAAAATCAAACCTTACGGTAGATTCAAATAAAGGTTTAAAAGGTAAGTTTATCACATTTTTAAAATATCATTTAATAATATTAATCCTATTAAACATATCTTTTGAAAATATTATGTTTTTTTTTCATTTTTGAGCATGCACGAGAGTTGTATGTGTCATCCTTCACAAAATTCCCAGTTTCGCCTCTGGTTGTATGCATCCCAACTTAGAGTTACTTATATGTATCCTATATTCTCTTTGTTATAACAATTTTAACTGCATTTAAATAAAAAAGAAAATTCTATAACATATTATTATTATAAAGATAATAAATTATACAACACAATAGGACATCACCTCGCATTTACCATTTCAACTCTCTCTCGTAATCATCCAAATAATTATTCTTCGAGAAAGACTACCCATCTGACTAACCATCTGACAAGATATTACCCTACCCCTACGTGAATTGTTTGAAGGTATAAGGTATGATACATGGTATCACTCAGTTTGGTTACCTCCTTATACATGATGTAATACATATGTGGGTTTAAATTGTCACATCTTCACTCCTACATATATGGGTTTGAATTATCCCATCTTCCAAACAAAAATGTAAACATCAAGAATGTATTTTTATTCGTAATTTTAGTCAATATAGCATACAAACAAATATGAATTATTTGACATCGCATTTGTCATTGCAACCCTCTCAACCATCTGAATATTTACTACTATACCAAATATACAAAATTAAAACCAATGAAAAATGAGCTCATGAGGTGCTCTATGAAAAATATACAATGAGTTATTACATTTGTACAATAGGTCACAAATCCCATTTTTCAGATAGGAACCCAGTTCAATTTCAAAGCAATTTTAAATTTAGGATATTTTTAGTAATGAATTTTAAAGGTGGATAGAGTTGAATTGGAGTTCTTATGCTGACCAGAAGGCAGGCTTACATGAAATTCGATTTTGGTTCATGTTGGTATATGTGTGATTTATTGTTTTTATAATATTTATATTTTTATACACTTTAAAAATTAATAAAAAAGAATTTAGTTAATTGGATATAGATAAATAAAGAATATTTTGTTTATTTATGTTTATATGTTATTAACAAATATTCCGAGTTGTTCTTTGTACAATCGACAATTATTTTATATATCTCCTTATTTCTCCTAATCTTTATTGAGTTGATCGAGGCTTAGAGTCTCACTCTCTAAATTAGGGTCATAAATAGACCTTATGGGCCAATGTATTCTAGTTTTAATGTTCAGCGTATACAAATATGTATGCATACAGTTTCTATCTACTTTTTTCCTTTTTTGTTTTCTCATTTACATATTGTTGTGTGTTTTTTATTAGTGCTTCCTATTTACATGTTTGTATTTACAAGAATGACTTATACTTCTTACTAACCGGTTTCATGGAGTTTATTCTAACCTAACTCAACCCTATAATTAAAAGTAAAGTAGAATTGGCCTTTAAACGATGGCAAACGACCATTTTTGTGGAAATATAATTATAAGATTTGAGCTCTAATCTCTTAGAAGGTAAGCACACGTCTCAATTTGACATGGTAAAGAGCATGCCTCTTTACTTTCTGAGCAAATTACAAAAAAAAAGTTCATTGATCCAAAACATACTGACTCCTACAATCAGGTTTACGAATTTGGGTGGTTGTCAATAAGTGAGGATTACTACATGACAACTTAAACTCAAGCATTTTGAATGATTGACAACTAGTCCAATTTAGCTAAAGCCCAACAAGTTCTCAAGGTCGATTTTCCTCCATAAAAGCGGGGGTCTAAACCCAAGACGTTACACGTGCTTGCCTTTTACATACCTTGAAATTATCTTTACAAAAGAGTTAGAAGAGTGATAGTGTGAAAGATGTTCTACTCACTGGATCAACCAGATATAATTTGGCCAATATCTTCTTAACTAAGGTTTAAAATCCCTTCGTCATCATATCACTTCTCATCATGCATATGTGGAAACGTGACCTCGGATTAGGAGTTACTCCAGGGGCAACTATCGGGTCAAATGAGCGAGTCAAGCTTGGTTTGATCTTTACAATGATTTATGGGTTCAAGCTTGACCTAATTCAAGTTCACCATCGCCTAAAATCTTCTCGCACTTTGTAACGAGCCAACTTGAACTTGAACAAAAGGAATTCTAAGACCCATTAGACTCACAAGTTGATGAGCACTCAAATAATACTATCAAGGCATTCAAGCTGAGAAAATTAATGAAGTATTGAGCCAAACTAAACACTAACAAACAAGTCTAGCAAAGATAAAGCTCGAGCTCAATGCATTTATTCATTGAGTCTAGCTATTGAGCTAATCAATAGATCGAGCTCGTGCTTTCATGACACCCCTAGAGGAGAGAATACCATATGTGGGCAGAAAAGACACGATATTTTATAATTCAGGATTAACTACATAAATGACCTCAAATTTTAGGAAAATATCAAAGAGGATCCTTTTTGGAGCTTGAATTTTGCTACCATAATTTTTTTCATATACATTTTATTCTTCATCAAAATAGAAAAAAAAATAATTCTCACATATTGTCTATGTAGATTTTGACTTGTAGTGTTTGATTTGGTATATATCATCGATGTTGTTGTTAATTAAATAGGCATTGCTTATTAGAACTTTGGATTTACATACTATATATATATATATATATATATATCTGTGTGTGTAAGTTTAATTCTGTCATTTGGAGAAGATAAGATGTATTTGCTAGAGTATTGTAGTAGTGAAATTCAGGCCCTAGAGTATCATCCCTTTTTTTAAAGAGACCCTTTTAACTTGTACCCCTAACTTCAAGACCATGCGTATAATTAACCTTTTTATTTAATGTTTTTTAGTGTGGACAATTATTGTCTTCAAGTCTAGTTTATACTCCGTGATAAACCTGTATTTTCTTCCTCTAGCTATAGCTAAAATTAAGCATTAGCATCCAAATTAGAGGTGTACATGAATCGAAATAAAATCTGTAATCCAATGCTATTAAATTACATCAGCTTGGTTTGTTATTCTAGAAGATTGGATCAAATTGAGTTTTTTATAATATGTTCAATTATGATTGAATCAGATCATTATTAAAATCCAAACCAATCAGTTATATATTAGAGATTTCTCCCTCCCACGACCTTCTTAGTCACAAGACATTTTAACTATTTCTAGATATACATTGTCACACTAGAAATAAAAAGAACAATGAATAACATATATTAAAGGTCAGTATGTAAATATTAAAAATTAGATCAATCCACAACCTAAAGCATCGTATCAATCGGATGGATTTCAATATTTAATGGATTGGGTTAGAGATTGAAAAAAATCGAATAAATTAATGTTCAGTTAGTATAAATTAAGCTAAAGTCGGATTCATGTAAATACTTACTCCAAATGATGAATTATTTTTTTTAGAATTTTCTGGTATTTTGGAAGGTTGGCTCATCACTCTATTAACCGTATCGACAAACCTAAAAATCATGATTTGCGTAGGTTCGATTCGTTAAAAGCTCGATAAACACACACATATACAATTTTTATAAATTCTTATTTGCATAAGTGGATCATACTTTGAGGTAAGTGGATTTTGATCCAGGATAAGTGGACTTTGTCTGAAGATAAGTGAATATTTATGGGATAAGTAGGTTTTATTTTGGTATAAACTATCCCAAAGTAAATGGTCATATTGTGGTTACAACACCCATCATCTACGTGTCTGGTATTTTTCCCGTCTTTATTCTCAAATCAACAGAATAAGTATAAACCTTAGTAATCATTTATCCACACATCATTCCTTATCCTCATCTGAACGGGTATAAGAATATATTATATATTTTTTTCAAATAGACGAATCCATATTAATCTAATGTTTTCAAAAGATGAAGAAGAGTTGGATAAAGAAAAAATTAAATGAATATTTATTCTAATTATAAACACACACACACACACATACTTCCATTTATTTTTCTTTTCACACCTCTCATTAGAGAATTCTCAAGTTCGATATTCTCTTTGGCTCGATTCGATTAAAGCAGCCGCTTTCCCTCATTCTACTCGTCCATCCCTCTTCACGAACTTGTACAATCGATGCCACATATACCGCCAACTCGATGATCGAAGATCTTTGTTGGAGCAATTCTCATACGGATGAAGAGAACTTCACCGATCGCCCGTCGACCTCTACCTCTGACTTACCCGGCCTCCCCTTCGGCCCCATATTCTAATATATGATAGTTGAGGGGCAAGGGGCTTTGTTTGGAAAGGGCAGCTCATTGGTCTGTCGTCCTCCTCATTATAGTCCTCCTAGAATCCAATGCATTTCGTCGGAATACATAGATGTTTGATTCCAATTCGGTTTGAAAATAAACGAACCGAACATGAACACAATTTTAGACTCGATTAAATAAATGAATCAAATCTAAAATTTGTAAGTTCACCCGGGTTCGATATATTTATACCCTTAGATTTGATGCCCCCACTTTAATGATGGGGACTTGACTTAGAATCTTTCTATATAATAATTTTTCAGGAAGAGAGGGTTGGTGGAAGAGAGAGTAGGTGGGTAGCTTTCTCATCTCATTGCCATATGACTATTGACTTTGAATGTAGTGAGATTTTACATGTGTTTGTCTTCCTTGATGGGCACGTTATGTTGTTTTCCCCTCCCCCACATGAGCACTACGGTTTCTCTTCTATGGAAAAAATAGATTTTTTTATGTGTGAGCCATTCTAAGATTTCACACGCACATTAAAGGATGAGCATCGGGTTAGACCAGCCTGAACCAACCCATGAGCTTGATTTGAAACTCGACCCCATTAGAAATCAGGTTTGGATCGATTTGGCAACTAAATAAATGGGTCAGACTTAGGATGACTTCAACCCAAACCCATTAGCTCAACAGTCCTATAAGGGTCCATTAAGATGTCCAATATAATAATCTTTAATCTTAAATTATTATAATATAATTTTATACATCATCATAAATCTTTAATTACTACCTATATGCACATAATTGTCCACTCTCTTCTCTTAGAACAAACTTGTGGTTAGGCTTTTCTCATTATTTTCACCGTAACATCACTTTTCTCACTACATGATGAATATCACTTCTCTCATTGTTCCTCCTATGTGTATCTTGTATAATACACTATATTTTGTTTGTGAATTGTTATTCTTGAATCAATATACACATTCATTCTCGTTGATCCATCAATAACAAATGTACCTTCAGGCTTCAATCACCCACTTTCCTTCTCCATGTCGTCACCCAATTATTTTTAATGGACCAGCACTGTCCAAATCCGAGCACGTATTTCAGACTGTAGGTCGCGCGGGGGAAGAAATTTCAGACATTGGACTGACCCACAATCCATTAAATTTATTAAGCCTTGGGCACGGTGACCTTTGACCCTAAAAGACTCAGCCCAATGCTCATCTATATCGGAATTGTATCCAATCTATAAGGATACTGGGTTTAGGATGCTAGGGTAAAAGAGAAACCCTAAACAGGGGAGGAGTGTGAGTGGAGTGTGGTCGGGTAGATGAGTGTATGTTGTATTGTAATGAAAGGATGATGCCTCTTTTCGAAGAGTACGAGAAGATGGCTGGTGCAACACCTACATTTTGGTGCATTCTTTTTCCTTTAATTTATGCTTCGGTTTGGATCGAGCTATGCGACGGTGAATCTCGAAACAGGCCAGGCCAGGCCAGGCCAGGCCAATACTCAACTCCGACCACCATACCTATAGGTGATAAATCCAAACGTGTACCTTTGCAAGAATTTTCAGGACATAGAGGACATGGTTATAAAAAAACCCCTTGGAACAAACTGTGAAGCATAACGTGGTCGCAGGGACACCAGAACTGGGAGAGCTTCGTGGGAAGGAGGAGAGGGTCAAGAGAGCATGTGGATGGCAAAGGAGCGTTACATGACATTGACATCCCCCGTCCATCAGTCAATTTTGGACGTACATTAACTACCACACCTTCCACTTACCCCCCCCATTCTTATTTATACGCATTTCCATTATTAATTAAATCATATAAATTGGCTTGACACCGAATTTTGCATTTTATATCTATACCTTGAAATTACTAAAACATGAAAGCGATCGGAATCGATTACGACAACATTTTTTGGATATGAATATTTCCATTATGTATCTTAACGGCTGAGGAGTGACGGTAGGTAAAATTGGAAAGGGTAAAAGCGGTTGTTGATCGAAAATTAATGGCTTGACGGGCTTTAATATATATAGTAATAGATGCGATAATCCAAACCTAGTTTTATGCCTTCTCTTGTTTCCCTTTGTTTTTTTTATTTTTCAAATTTATCTTAAAAATATGGTCTCATGGTTGATCTTTTTCTCTTGAGAGGATGGTTGGAATTAAAATAGTTCAATCAAATAAATGTAGAGATATATATACCACGACTTCTATAATCTTGTATATTACACCATATACATGTAATTTGTGGAATTATATCATAACTCCGGCTTGTTTGGTTGCCTTCGGGGTTGATTTACACAAGCATATCACCTCTACTAATCTTATTTTTAAAAATACCATACATTATAGAAGCTTAGTGGACAAATTCATGTATCTCACTGTCACTATACCTGATATATTATATGTTGTGAGCAGAGCTAATCAGCGCATGGAAAGACATCATTACAGCCATTGGCAGGATGCTCTTTTAATCCTACCTGAAGGACTCTCCGGGAAAAGGCCTCTTCTTTGATGCTAATGGTGATACTGACACTGATGCTAATTGTGTTAATTCTCCCAAACACAAATGATTCAATATTGGTTTCGTCATATGTGTTGGTGAAAACCTTGTTACATGGTGAAGCAAGATACATATCATAGTTTCAAGATCAAGCACGGAACCGGAATGCAAAGTAATGACTCAAGCTACATGCGAGATTACTTGATTCACATCTTTCTTAAAAACCTCATATTCCTCTCCACATCAATAATTAGTAGATTGCTACTAATCATTTCTTCCATGAGAAGACCAAGCATATTGAAGTGGATTGCAACTTTATTCAAGACTCAGTACGAGGAGGGAAGATCTTTACTCCTTACAAATTTGCACAAAATTCCAGCTTGTAAATATACTCACAAGGCATTTCCAAAAAAGCGCATCTCATTGTTGACTTCCAAGTTATGTATGATCAATGGATACGTTCCAACTTGAGGGATATTATTGACACTATTGGCAAATAATGTAGATTTCTATTTTAGTTTATTTTCATGTCATTTATTTCTATTTGTAACTATTCAAAGACTATTATGTAATAGCTACCTACTAGGCTCTAGGGGTTTCACGTTATATGGGGATGCTCATTTGCTGGGTTTTATAGCAAAACCACTAGTTTTGAAGGAAAACCCTCGAGTTTTCATCCAAGTTTTCTTACAATATCCCCATTTCCGCCTCGGTGGGTCCCACAACTATATTTTATCCCCTCCCTTGTGGGCTCCACCCGAAAAACACTCTCTCTCATCTGATTCATCAGACAGCTCATTTCTCTTTCATTCATTTCAACTAAAATAATGATACAGTATATCATCTAAAAACTATAAAACATTCAACTTCTAGTCACTTTTACAAATTTCAATACAATCACATCACACCGAACCATCTCAACAACAAACCCTCCATTCAAAAACCAAAACACATAAAAAGGTTACCCACTGAATAATCCACTTTTTCCATAGGATTACCCTCCACTACAAAACCTTCCAACCAAACACACGTTATAACACGAATAAAATTATTCCATTGCATTCTTATTTTTTTCTCCACGATGATATTGTTTTCAATGTTTCTAATGAAATTCTGTCACGAATATTCTAAAAAATGCATGATGAATTTGAAATGAGTATGTTGAAGAATCAAAAATTTTTTCTCGAGCTCCAAATCCATCAACTAGTAAATAAAACTTTTATTAATCAACACAAGTCCAAACAGTAGTTCTTTTGATTGACATGCCTTTGAGTGATGTAAATTATGTAGAAATCCAGACAAAGCAAAAGCACAAGTGAGACTTTTTATTTTATTATTCGTGCACTAATCAACAAGTGGTTCTTAAAGAAACAAAAATGTATGTATTTATGAACAACTAAGGTTAAATACAGAACATCTACTTTAGTATGAGCCAAGCATTATGACTGAGAATGTATATTTTTAGACTCATATTTCGCAGACCTTTGTCAAATGTTTTGTTACAATACAAGTATAATTAATTTGTATAAGAACCCCATATATAACTATCAATTTAAACATATAGATGCTTGACATCACTTTCCAATAGATAATATGATAAGAGAGAAAGTGAGATTATAATTTGTTTATACTGATAATCAGTTATCTAATATTTTCACAGAACCTCTAAATTATGGAAGATTTAATTTTATTCGAACAATACTTAATGTTTGCAAATTATCGTATTTGTAGTGATTATTTTGTCATAAAAATACCAAATGGTGCTAGAACGAAAAAAGGTTGAAACACACATTTATTTGATAATAATAAATTAAGAATCTTAAAAAAAAATAGTTCATAGTTGAAAAAACAAATCAAAGTTATTAACTGTTTTATATATGAGACTAGCATTTATTGTAGAATTCAAAATCTAATTCTCTAAGCAGACAAATCCTCAAGTTTTTATGAAAAAACGATATATGTGGATGATTGTGTTGGAAGCTCAAGGAAGACTTTAATAAGTTCTTTTATCAAGAAAATTTTTAATAATGTAGTTTAGAATTATATTGTGCAAACCTTTCATTCATGATCCACCCTCAATGTACACACCATTTCAATACACACCAAGGCATAACACTTTTCTACTTTATGTTTTGAAAGGCCTTACTTAGAATAGTTGTACAATAGTGTGTGAAGGCCTTTCTTCCCAAACGAAATCTAAATCCTTGGTAAGATTGCGTACCTTGAGGCATTCTCCGTGAAAGTTGTAGTAAGCTACGTGCACCATATATAGTTTGTATAACGAGAGTTTATAGGTTTTGGGAAGGTCAAGCTCGGGCGCAGCCTCACAACTTGTACCTCTTGTATAAGGTGAATTTATATAAAACTCTGCGCATTGTGGTTTGCTTATCTGGTTGTTTTAATCAGTGATCATTTGATCTTTTTTCTAATTGATCCTATTTTATACATAGGATTCGCCATGCCCTATCAGATGCCTTCTACATTTATCCATGGTTAGTATATCAAGGTCAATAACAATATTAAGAAAATGTTTAAACGTATATAATGGAGTTGGATTAGGTAATGCTTGCTTGAGGATAGCATATAAAGTGTATTGTAGTTGCACTAAACCTTTATCTGGCTTTAGAGTTGTTAGCATCTTTATCTGCTTTCTAAATTATATTCAATTACATATGGCTTTGTCAATACATTTTTCAAATCTAACAAGTGCGTTAGCAGAAGAGGGTGGCTCTGCTTTTGCTGCTTCTTTCTGGCAAATATGTTTCAGTATTCATATAAATGATGTAATAAGGCAATAATCCTTTTATACTATCGCGGCTATTTTTTATATGAATATCTAATATTGTATGAGAATCTATTACTATTAGCGTAAAGAATCATATCCGAGAGCACAAGGTAGAGGATATGGATATAGATATCAGTATTCCTATTTAATACCATACCTTAACCATATCAGTGTGATGCAACAGATGCGGATATGAAAACACCATACCTTATAACCATATCCGACTGGATTTCATCCCTAATACTGATCATGTGAGATTGTGTAACATCCTCAGTACATCAACAAGTGAAGATCTACATGGAAAAAAGGATCACAACAACAACAACAACAAAGCCTTTTCCCACAATTAAGTAGGGTCGGCTACATGGATTCTTCGCCTTCATTCAGATCTATCTAGGGTCAATCTCGGACTTAAATCCAAAAAACTAAGATCCCTTCGTATAGTCTCTTTCCAACACTTCTTGGGCCATCCTCGCCCTCTCTTAGCTGGCTCAACATCCCAACACTCGCATCTCCTAACCGGTGCATCAGTTGACCTTCTTTGCAAATGACCAAACCATCTTAAGCGGTTTTCTCGCATCTTATCCTCGATCGGAGCTACACCAACTTTCTTTCTGATTGCATCATTCCGAATCCGATCTTTACGTGTATGTCCACACATCCATCTTAGCATTTTCATTTCTGCTACAGCCATTCTCTGCACATGTCTATGGTTCACAGGCCAACATTCAGAACCATAAAGCATAGCAGGTCTCACGGCTGCTTTGTAAAACTTTCCTTTAATTTTTAAAAGAATTTTCTTATCACAGAGAACAGCGGAGGCTCCTCTCCACTTTAGCCAGCCTGTATTTATTCTATTAGTAACATCTCCATCAATATCCCCGTCATGTTGCAAAATAGATCCCAGATATCTAAAAGAATCTCTCTTCTGAATGTTATCGTCACCCATCTTCACTTCGATTCCTTCACCATTGCTTCCATCAAAGGTGCATTCCATATATTCCGTCTTAGCCCTACTTATACGAAAACCTTTAGTCTCCAATGCATGTCTCCAAACCTCAAACTTCTCATTTACTCCATCTCTAGTCTCGTCAATCAACACAATATCATCAGCAAATAATATACACCAAGGTAACTCATCCTGAATGTGACTTGTCAACTCGTCCATAATCAAAGTAAAAAGAAATGGACTCAAAGCTAAACCTTGATGTAAACCAATGTTGATATCAAAATAGTCAGTCTTCCCCGTCGGGGTCCTTACACAAGATAAAGCCCTATCATACATATCCTTTATGAGATTAATGTATAGGACGGGTACTTGTCTCTTCTCCAAAACTCTCCACAGTTTCTCTCGTGGGACGGAATCATAAGCCTTCTCCAAATCAATAAAGATCATATGGAGATTCTTCCTTTTAGCTCTATAAATCTCCATTGTTCTCCTCAGCAAATGGATGGCTTCAATAGTTGAGCGACCTGGCATGAATCCGAATTGGTTTTCTTTTACTTGGGAAACTTGCCTCAATCTTCTTTCGATCACACGTTCCCAAATTTTCATAGTGTGACTCATCAGCTTGATACCTCTGTAATTTAAACAATTTTGAATGTCTCCTTTGTTCTTATAAAGAGGCACCACAATACTCCTCCTTCAATCTTCAGGCATTTTCTTGCTTCGCCAAATAACATTGAATAGATTCGTAAGCCAAGTCAAACCACGCTCACCTAAAACTTTCCATACTTCTACAGGGATGTCATCCGATCCTACACCTTTCCCAGGTCTCATAACCTTCAAAGCCTCCTCTACTTCCTTTCTTTGTATTCGTCTATAGCATGCACGATTCAAGTAACTTACACTACTAGCTAGATCACCCAAAGTGATCTCTCTATTTCCTTCCCCAATGAAAAGTTTATGGAAGTACTGCTCCCATCTAGTCTCTATATCCTTCTGAGTAACAAGCATGTGACCTTCCTCGTCCTTAATGCATCTCACTTGAGAAAGGTCTTTAGTCTTTCTTTCTCTTGCTTTGGCCAACCTGAATATATCCTTCTGGCCCTCCTTGGAGTCGAGATTTTTATACAAAACTTCATAAGCTTTTGACTTAGCTTCGCTTACAGCCTTCTTTGCTTCCTTCTTTGTTATTTTATAGTCTGTAACAGTTTCCTCTGTTCTATCCTTAGACATAGCTTTAAAGCAAGCTCTTTTAATTTTTAGCTTCTCTTGCACCCCTTCACTCCACCACCAAGCCTCCTTTTGACCCGGAGCTCCTCCTTTTGACTCGCCCAGCATCTCTTTGGCTACCTTTCGGATACAAGATGCTACTGCCTCCCACATCACGTTTGCACTACCGCTACAATCCCAAGGTAAGTCTTCTAAAACCTTCTCCCTGAAGCTTGATTGCTTCAGCGGATGATTCCACCACCTAGTTCTAGTGATCTTAGGAACTTTCCTTTTCTTTACCAGCATTTTTATTTGTAAATCCAAGACTAACAAGCGACGTTGGGTTGTCAAACTCTCTCCAGGGATTACTTTGCAATCTTTGCAACACAGCCGGTCTCTTCTCCTCAACGCAAAGTAATCTATATGTGTTCTAGTTGAACCACTCTTATAAGTAATTAAATGCGCCTCCCTCTTCTTGAAAAGAGTGTTTCCTATGAAAAGATCATATGCAGTTACAAAATCCAGAATGACTTTTCCCTCTTCGTTTCTATCCCCAAAACCATGTCCTCCATGCACACTTGCATGCCCTGAAACATCTTTTCCCACATGTCCATTAAGATCTCCACCTATGCAAACCATCTCTCTTTGTGGGATTCCTTGTAAAATCTTATCCAGATCCTCCCAAAAAGCTTGTTTAGTCCTTTCATCTAAACCAATTTGCGGTGCATAAACTGAGATGATATTCAGAATTTCTTCTTCAAGGACCAACTTTAGCAAAATAATCCGATCCCCAAATCTTTGCACATCAACCACACAATCCTTCAAATCTTTATGAACAATCACTCCAACACCGTTTCTGCCCTTATCTTTACCTGAATACCAAAGTTTAAAGTCTGTCTTCTCGATCTCCCTTGCTTTCTCTCCAACCCATTTAGTCTCTTGAAGACATAATATATGAATCTTCCTTCTTTCCATTGTATCCACTATCTCCATCAATTTTCCAGTTAAAGTACCGATATTCCAACTACCAATCCGTAACTTCCTTTGCAATCTCTTTTGGACTAACTTCTTTACTCGCATGCATCCATTATGCGAGAACCCTTGCAAATTTTGGCCTGCATCAGGGCGGTGATGCAGCGAAACTAGTTTATTTACCCGCATGCGTTCCTCATGCGAGAACCCTTGCAAATTTTGAACTACATCCAGGCTGCGATGTAACGGCCCTTGCCAATTTTTCATTGCATTCGGGCGATGCAACGCGTCACAAGTAGGGAACGCCCCAACGAAATCTGTATGTTTGCTTAAATCTATGTTGAAAAGAAGATCCGAGAGCACGAGGTAGCGGATATGGATATAGATATCAATATAACATATGTGGATATGAAAACACCATACCTTAACCATATCCAATCAGATTTCATCTCTGATACTGATCATGTGAGATTGTCTAACATCCTTAGTAAATCAACAAGTGAAGATCTACATGGAAAAAAGATGGAAATACGTATAGCATATATAGGCCTGTCTTCTTATAATAAACTTGCCAAACTTAAAGAGATCAAAACAATCATGAAAGCTCACGCAGATCAGAGCTCGTATGTGAGGATCCCCCTACACGGTTCATCTCCTTTTACCCACATAAACTGGATGTGAAAAGACAGTAGCTCAACTAGTCTAAACACCTGACTTTGGCAGGAAAAATTCAGGTACATCTACCTGAATTTAAAGGGATCAAGGATCCCATGAATCGGGCGGAGCAAACTCCTTTGACAAAGCATAAAACAACGACACCTACGTAAAGTTTATTGATTTAAAGGGATGCCTATGTAAATACGAAGGATACAAGGGCATGTCGTGTGCGTCTGATATCAAACATCTGCAGGTACATCTACCTAAACATGCTTAAAAATGACACTGCGTGTATCTCCAGAGCCCGAAAAAACTGTATTGAAGTCAAACCAGATTGTCCAAGTATGTTCAAACCTAAACAAAACAACTGAAGGGTGTTTACAGTTAAAGAAAATGAAGGATCCAACTTCTGAGGTTTTCTGACATTAAGGCCCATGAAATGTGGATCTCTGATCTCTTACTGTTGTCTAGTGTCACTGCAATGGTCCCCCAATTTTATTTCTTATAATTTAGTTCCTTTAAGAAGCTGGATTTGCAGAGGACAGATCACCCTCGGCCATTGCTTCACTGGCAGGTTAAGATAGATATCCATGACGGCATTTCGATACCAAGATGTTCAGAGTTCGGATTGCAATAGGTGCAGATTTAGAGTAGTTGTGGCTAATGTCGATTTGAATTTTCTTCCTCTGCAAGCGCCTCAATTTAGATATTAAACGCTGCCGCCCATTGACCATAGTACAAATATCAAGATGCACATTGCATCATTCACCATGAGTAAAAACCACGCCGTCAAGGCCTCCTAACAAACAGGGCTTCAACAAACTACTAATCACAAAGCAAGTCGACATAAAAGAGATTTAGTCAGATATGGACGGGCAAAATTCAAATCCCAGAGAGCTCAGTATTGATATGACTCTTTTTTTCGTTTGCACCTCATCTGAAGTCGATTGTCACAATATCTTCCTCCAATGTCATCGTCGAAAAGTTGTCTCCAATACTAACAATGTGACCCTCTCGTCCTCCAGACGCCTTTATGGCATGTAGCTCCACCTCTCTCCAACTGAAGAAGCCATCATGCCACTTCTTGTAGTGGTCTCCCAATCCCCACCATCTCATCCGAACCAAACTCTAAACTCTTATTGCAAATCATCTGGAAACCTGTGGATTGTCCACTAAACCCTCAGCATCATCAATTCATCGTTAGGACGATAAAAGTGTTGGGAACATTATCCGTTCCTAATAATAAAAAAAGGAAAAAGGATGATTATTCCTTTGGGGCTCCTACTTCATGTAGGAGTAAGATTAAAAAGGAGAAGAGTAGTATAAATAAGACCCCATGCATGGCATTGGAGATCATCCCAACTCAAGCTTTTCTCCCTCTCTTCTCTCTTAGTTCTCTCTCCCCAAGCAAGGAGAGAAGTAGCTCACACAAGGCATGAGGAGCAAGTTCGCGCAAGGCGCAAAGAGTTAGCATGCAGGGGCACGAAGAGAAGTCGCATCCGCAAGGAGCGTCTGTATCAGAGGCATGAGGAGCCGCCGCCAGGGAGGTCCGTTCTCGAGGGACATCACGTGACGAGAAGAAGCAACGGTATCGTGTTCTCCAAGTACAAGGTGACACTTATTTGATTTATTCTTGTAACTGAGCCTCAGTTTTGTTGGGAAACAAAACTGAGAAGATATTGTGTCCTCTCATTTTTCCGGTCTAGTGGATTTTGTTGCACGTCGTCATGCCCCATGGGTTTTTCCCTTCCCTCACATCGAGGAGAGTTTTCCCACGTAAAATTTCTCATCTTTCTGTGGTTGCTTGATTATTGTGCTATGATTATTTTGCTTGGTTCTCGTGTGGGGAACGTTCCGCTGCTAGTCATCCTTTGCAGGACAGGTTAAGGGAATCCCTCGATTTCCCAACAAGTGGTATCAGAGCATGTGTTGTCGAGATGGGGAAGGATGACGAAGGCACAATGATCAAGATGATGAGCACGAATCGGCAAATATGGAAGGCCAAGATGGAAAACATCTTGTATTGCAAGGACCTCCATGATCTGCTGGAATAAGAAACAACCAAGCCCGAAGGCATATCCGCAGGTGACTGGAGGAAGCTGAACAGGAAAGCAGTCGGCACCATCTTGAAATGGCTAGACTTATCGGTATTCCACCATATCGCAGAAGAGACAAATGCAAAGAAACTATGGGAGAAACTGGCAGAGCTTTATAAGCAGAAGACAGCCACCAACAAGGCGTTCTTGATTCGGAAGTTGGTGAATCTAAAGTACAAGGACGGGATGAAAATTGTTGTGCACTTGAATGAGTTCCATAGTCTCATCAATCGATTGAGTACCATGAACATGGAACTAGATGATGAATTGCATGCGCTTCTTCTCCTAGATTTCCTGCCAGACATTTGGAACTCTGGTGATTACCGTGAGCAACTCCGCTACGGGCAGCAAGCTGACCATACCTATGGTCAAGAGCAGTCTTCTGAATGAAGAAATCAGACGATGATCATTTGGAGAGTCCTCTTCTTCACATGTATACGTAGTTGAGAGAAGAGACAGATCCAACAACGGGGGAAAATCACAAGAGAGACATAAATCTAGGGAGAAGTCCAAGGACAGAGGAAAGTGTCATCATTGCAACAAGCCTGGTCACTGGAAGAGAGACAATGTAGAGTCAGGAAAAGAGAGCAAACAGAAGTCAAAAAGAATAAGAAGAAAGATGAAGATGAGAACGTTGCTATAGCAGTGGCTGATGACGATGAGGATCAGTTGGTTCTCACTATTCAGGAGCAGTGTCTACATGCAGGGGATAACTCCGAACGGGCTGTCGATGCGGCCGCCTCCTACCACGTGACTCCGCACAGGAAGTTCTTCACTTCCTATACAGAGGGAGATTTTGTGAGAGTCAAGATAGGTAACAACAGTTACTTCAAGATCGTTGGCACGGGCACCATCTCAGTTCAGACTGATATTGGATATGCAATGACTCTACAAGATGTTAGGCGCGTTCCCGACCTGCGGCTTAGCCTCATATCCGGCTCTCAACTGGATAGGGAGGGCTACCATATGAAGTTTGGAAACAGCAAATGCAAGATTATCATTGGCTCTCTTATCATGGTCAGAGGCATGTTATGTTGCACACTCTACAAGACTCAGGTGAAGGTCATGGATAGTAGCCTACATGCTAGTGAGGCTGACACGTTGGATCTCTGGCATCGTCGGCTCGGACACATGAGCCAAAAGAGCTTACAACTTTTAAGCAGGAAGGAATTGATACCATGTCACACTGACATAACGCTGTCACCTTGTGATTCATGTGAGATTGGAAAGAACAAGAGTGCGCCTTTCAAGATCAGATCAAAGGTGAAGGAAAACCTTCTGCAGTTGATTCACTCCGATGTGTGTAGTCCCATGGAGACAACGTCTTTGGGAAGAAACGTGTATTTTCTGACCTTCATTGATGATACATCAAGGAATGGGTGGGTTTATATGCTGAGGACGAAGGATCAAGTCTTTGATTGCTTCAGGAAATTTCATGCCATGTGGAGCGCGAGACAGGCAAAGTATTGAAGTGTCTGCGTACGGACAATAGAGGGGAGTACACCTCTCACAGTTTCCATAAGATTATGCATGAAAGGACAGAGCCCGACACACCCCAATACAATGGTGTCGTTGAATGGATGAATATGACCATCGTGGAGAGAGTTCGTTGCATGCTAAAGACAACAAAGCTGCCCAAGACCTTTTGGGTTGAGGCGGTTTAGACCGCCTGCTACTTGATTAATCGATCTCTATCTGTTCCCTTGAATTTTCATGTCCCTGAGCGCATTTGGTCTGGGAAAGATCCCTCATATGCTCACATGAGGGTGTTCGGATGCAAAGCTTATGCATTTATACCAAAGGAATAGAGGAAGAAGCTTGATGACAAGGCAATGCCCTACATTTTTGTTGGCTATGGAGACCAGGAGTTCGGATACCGACTTTGCGATTCAAAGAAGAAGACCATCACTAGGAATAGAATGTGATTTTTTATGAGAACCGGACTTTGGCTAATGATGATAGTAGTGATGGTGACTCAGATGGGATTGATATGGATGATGACAGTGATGAGGACTCAGATCCTTCTCCAGTATCAGGTACAGATGGAGAATATGCACAACCAGAACAATATGAGTCAGATGCAGACCCCGTTGCTGCAGGTCCAGGGGATCCTGGGCAGGGGGAGAAACCTCATAAAAAAGAAGATGCAGCAGAGCCTCAGGTCAGGAGATCTGGGAGGGCATATCAGCCATCATCTCACTATCCTACTTCCCAGTACGTAATGCTGACTGATCATGATGAGCCATGCACTTTTGAGGAGGCACAAGAGCATAAGGAGAGATTATTGGCAAAGTGCAATGAATGAAGAGATGCAGTTTTTGAAGAAAAATCATACCTATGATCTTGTTGAGCTTCCTGCAGGCAAGAGAGCGTTGAAGAACAAATGGGTCTACAAGCTGAAGACAGATGATGGTAGCAAGCAACTAAAGTACAAGGCCAGATTGGTTGTGAAAGGATTCAACTAGAAAGAGGGTGTAGACTATGATGAGATCTTCTCACCAGTTGTGAAGATGAATTCTGTGAGAGTGGTGCTAGCTCTTATTGCAAGCCTAGACCTTGAGGTAGAGCAAATGAACGTAAAGATGACTTTTCTTCACGATGACCTGAAGGAAGAGATCTACATGGAGCAGCCATATGGATATCAGGAGAAGGGGAAAGAGCATATGGTTTGCAGGTTGAGGAAGAGTCCCTATGGCTTGAAGCAAGCCCCTAGACAGTGGTACTTGAAGTTTGATACCTTCATGATGCAGCAGAACTTCAAGAGGACTATAGTGGATCCATGTGTGTACGTTCGACATCTTCCCAATGGCATGTTCACTATCCTGTTGATCTATGTGGATAGTTGGTCATGACTCGGGTTGATTGCAAAGCTCAAAAGGGAACTCTTCAGGTAATTTGAGATGGACTTGGGCAAGGCAAGCAACATACGTGGAATGCAGATCACTCGCGACAGGAAGAAGCACAGGTTGAGGTTATCACAAGAGAAGTATGTTGAACGCATTCTGGAGCAGTTCAACATGAAGAATGCGAAGCTTGTCAGCATGCCCCTTGCCGCTCATTTCAAGTTGACGAAAGAGACATGTCCGTCTACTTTTGAGGAGAAAGCTGAGATGACCAAGATTCCTTACCAGTCCGCAGTTGGTAGCCTTATGTATGCCATGGTTTGCACTATACCCGATATTGCTCATGTCGTGGGCGTAGTGAGCAGATTCATGTCAAATCCATGAAAGGATCATTGGGAAGCTGTGAAGTGGATTCTAAGATACTTGAGAGGGACCTCAAGTATGTGTTTGATGTTTGGGAGGTCAGATCCCAAACTCTGTGGATACACAGATGCTGACATGACAGGAGATGTGGATAAGAGGAAATCAACTTTCGTATACATTTTCACCTTCATAGGGGGAGAGATTTCGTGGCAGTCCAAGTTTCAGAAATGTATTGCACTCTCAATGACTGAAGCCGGGTACGTTGCAGAAGCAGAAGCAGAAAAAGAAGTGTTGTGGTTACAACGATTCTTTGGTCAACTTGGATGCAAAGACAGTGAGCCGATTGTCTTCTGTGATAGCCAGGGCGCCATTGATCTGAGCAAGAGCACGATGCACCATGCTCGCACAAAGCATATAAATGTGTGATATCATTGGTTTAGAGATACTATTGACAAGAAGCATCTCATTCTGAAGAAGCTTCACACAGATGAAAATCCATCAGATATGCTAACGAAGGCCGTGACTCGTGACAAACTGCAGTTCTGTAGAGAGCTAAGCGATGTCACCTCTCAGTGATCATCTCTTGAAGACACCTCCCCATTGGGAACGGAAGGGGAGGTTGTTGGGAACATTACCCCTTCCCGATAATAAAAAAAAGGAAAAAGGATGATTATCCCTTTGGGGACTCCTACTTCATGTAGGAGTAGGATTGGAGAGAGGAGGCAAGAGTAGTATAAATAAGATCCCATGCATGCCATTGGAGATCATCCCAACTCAAGCATCTCTCCCTCTCTTCTCTCTTAGTTCTCTCTCCTCAAGCAAGGAGAGAAGTGGCCCACACAAGGCTTGAGGAGCAAGTTCGCGCAAGGCACGAAGAGTTAGCCCGCAGGGGCGTGAAGAGAAGTTGCATCCACGAGGAGTGTCTGCGTCAGTGGCGTGAGGAGAAGCCGTCAGGGAGGTCTGTTCTCGAGGAGGGGCATCACGTGACGAGTAGAAGCAACGGTATCGTGTTCTCCATGTACAAGGCGACAATTATCTGATTTATTCTTGTAACTGGACCTCAATTTTGTTGGGCAACAAAACTGAGAAGACATTGTGCCCTCTCATTTTTCTGGCCTAGTGGATTTTGTTGCGGGTCGTCGTGTCCTGTGGGTTTTTCCCTTCCCTCACATCAAGGAGGGTTTTCCCACGTAAAATATCTCGTCTTTCTGTAGTTGCTTGATTATTGTGCTACGATTATTTTGCTTGGTTCTCGTGTGGGGAACGTTCCGCTGCTAGTCATCCTTTGCAGGACAGGTTAAGGGAATCCCTCGATTTCCCAACAAAAAGGTCGGTAACAGTACATCAACTAGATATGCCAAAATATAAACTAACCACGAAGAAGAATACATAGTTACAGTGTTCACTACGGAACCCCTCTTGAGACCAACATCTCATTTTGCTCCAGATTAAACGATAAGATTAAATGTCACCAAAGTTTAGCAGTGTAGAGGATATCACGCACAAAATACACGGAATTACAGGGTTCACTTGTAATTAGACTATGTTCATGGACGGTGGTGATCGATCTTCACTTTGTGGAAAGAAGAGAGAATGAAAGATTAGAAATGGCATAAAGCTAAAAACCTAACCCTAGTGAGTTTATATAGGCACTGTCAGTACAAATGGATCCGTTTCTAAATTTGACCCAAATGAAAAACTATATTTCTGATTTTGTTTCAGGGGTGTTGCCCTCGAAAACATGCATAGGAGATGCACCTACTCCTCCCTTGACCGAACAATTCTAGAGGATGTCAAACAACTCTGCAGTTGATGGGATAGGATTCAAAACATGTCTACAAATCTCCATCTTGAATTGAATCCTCTAAAAGATCAGATGTTACGGTCAGAATCTACCAGCATCGAATCCCCGTGGTTTGGACTATTGTAGTTGTTAATGTTGAGCAAGTTCAAACATTGTCTGAACTTGCTACAAGGAATTGGCTTGGTAAACAAATTTGCACTGCAGAATATTAATTGTATCAATCTTCTTCACCCATCATCATCTTCTTTGATCAGATGAAATAATATCTGACATCAATGTGTATGTTCTCTCATAATGCACTTGATCTTTGGCTAAGAGTATTGCACTAAGGCTAATATAATACACTATAACTTGATCTTGTTGTAGGTCAAGATTTCCAACAAGGCATTTTCACCAAACATGCCTTCGGTAGCAACCTCTATCAGTGCCATATACTCCGCTTCGGTAGTAGACAAAATAATCAATGGCTTCAATGTAGCCTTCAAAGTAATGATAGGAACTACCCAATGTGAAAACATGGCATGTCCTAAGATCTTCTCCCATCAAACTCTACAGCATAATATGAATTGAATAACCTACAACTAAAAACATTGTGCCACTTCCATAAACAAGTTCAATATCAGATGCTTCTTTCATATTTCAAAAAATGCGATTGATTGTCTGTCAATGCTCCTTTCTTGCCGATAAACCTACTGACAATGCTTACAACATATGCTATGTCAGGTCTTGTGCACAATATGACATATACTAGACTTCCAACTACGTTGGCATAGGAAACACATAACATATACTCCTACATCAGATTGATGAGCATTGTTGGTGGATGAAGTATTCCAAGGCTTTGCTCCATATAAATCTCCATCCTTAAGATCTTCTGCATTGCAACAAGATCTTCCATGTAATTATGCATTGAGGAACTTAAACTTCTAGGTATTAGATTTGTCCAAAGTAGCAATAAGCATTTGTAAGGTCCTAAGTTCAACTCCATCGGATCATGTCTTACATATAGTCCTAAGACAACTCTAGGGGTAAATTGGTGATATGGAGCGACATGCCTCCAATGTCTGGTGATATTTGTGAAAATATCAGTGGCATGCTAGGAGCATCCAGGAGAAACAACACTCTGATGTTGTGATAGTGGGCAATGCTGAAGGCATGGCATGATATGGAGGCATGTCGCCACCATGCCGCGACACCTAAAAACTATGTTTGCGACCTCTAGGACTCCACCTTCGTTAGTGTACCGACATCCTTTGGCATCCGTAACAACTAAAGACAGGGCTAATTCTCGACTCTAAGATGTATCAAACATATGTTATCTCCCCTACCATGTTCTAATGTATTGTGATCTGAACATGACCTGCTAATTATTTTACAAGGTGAATCATTGCCCATGAAAATGTCGACGTCATCAATATTGTAAGAAGTTTAGAGCCAATATCTCTTAGGAATCATGTGGTACAAATAGCATGAATCGAGGATCCACAGGACCTTAAGGCATGTCTGATCCAAGACCATCAGGACCAAACCATATTTTAAATTCCCATACTTATGACTTATTGCAGCAATCATGGCATTGACCTTACTTCTTGAGCAGTCATTATTCCAATTTCACAATTCTTCGAAGTAGTTGTATATATCCTTCGAATTATGTTTCTTGGTCTTTGCTTTCTAAATTATTCTTCTTGAGTCCCTTATCAGATCGGCCACGTCCTTTGTATACGATGCTATAAATCCTATTGCTTGAGTATTAACTAATTTACCAAAGGTTGTATGCCGAAGTTCTTAAGTATGCAGATTGATCTAACTTCTTCCAAAAGTAATAGTATCCTTCTCAACAAAGACTGAACAAAATTTTCATCTGACATGGGAATGGATAGTAGAGAATAGAGTAGAATCTTCTTCCTCTACTTCAACATCTTTAATTCTCGACTCCGTCAAAAAAGTATTTAATTCAGCTAGATATTCTTTTAAGGGATATTTACACCTATAACCTGAGTAATTTCGTAATTACCTCAGGAACCCTCGATAATCACGAATTACATTCAGAACCCCGAATACTGCTTAACCTTTACATGGCATAACCCAGTGTCAAGTTTCGTCTTAATTCTCTGTTAAGTATGACGGAAAAAGTTATATGTTGACAATTTTGCCCTTCGAGACACATCATATGTATAACATGTTGTCATTCTAAAGAGGAGGGAGGTTGAGGAAGCATCTCTCCCTTCCTCCTGCTCACTCGTGTCTCCGCCCGTTCCCACAACCACCCCTCCGTAATTGTCAGGGCTTGCGCGCGAAGTTCCCCCTACACGCACCTACGCCCGCAAGCTCCAGCCCAGGCCCCCCCGCGCATCACCCGCAAGCTCCCCTCCCTCCCCCCCCCCCCCCGGCAAGTCGGTCGCCCGCAAGCTTCAGCAAGCCCAGGCCCCGCCTTCGACCACAAGACCCCTGCCAACTTCCCGCAAGACCCCTGCCTCCAACCACAAACCCTGACCTCACCACAATTGAAGCCCCAGCACCCCCCCCTGCGGAAGCCTCCGCCTGCAAGACCCCTGACCCCGCCGAATCCCTCCTGCCGAAAGCCCCACCCCACCTGCAAGAGTCCCCCGCCTTCAACCCCGCCATGGAAGTCCCCACCTGCAAGACCCCCCGAGAACACCCCCCTGAAGCCCCCGCCTGCAAGACCCCCGACTCCGACCTCACCACAATCGAAGCCCCCCCGCACCTGCAAGCCCGCTCGCCTCCCCCGCACCTGTAAGCCTGCCCCCTCCCCTGTGCCCTGCACCTGCAAGCCCGTACCCCTCCCCCCATGCCCCTGCACCTGCAAGCCCGCACCCTTCCCCCCGCGCCCCCGCACCTGCGAGCCCGCCCCCCTCCCCCCACATCGCACCATCTTTGAAGCATCCCCGTCCCCGCACCTGCAAGCCCTCCCCCTTCCCCCGCGCCCCCGCACCTGCAAGCCCGCACCCCTCCCCCCCACCCCTGCACCTGCGAGCCCGCCCCCATCCCCCTGCGCTGCCGCACCTGCGAGCCCGCCCCCCTCCTCCCATCGGCAGCTCCTCCCTGCAAGAGCCCCCTCCCCAATCCATCCTGGAAGCCCCGCAACCTGCATGTTTTTTCTAATTTTTTTCTTGTTAACTTTTGATTAATCCTAGTCGTTAGATCGCGTATCTGTTAGATTAAGTCACTCATATGATTGAGTTAATGAAGAAAACTAATGGAAGGTTATGGATGTAAAACGGAGTATGTATTCAAGGTTCTGGGTGTAATTCATGATTATAGAGGGTTTCTGGGGTAATTATGAAATTACTCAGGGTTATAGGTGTAAATATCCCTTCTTTTAAAGGTGTACTTTCTCGCAAACAAAGTTAGAATAGGCGTTACTTCAATAATAACTTATTAATCAAGCTTTAGGCCATATACAAACTCTTAACTTCAACCACAAACCTACTGCATATTCTTCATCTGCAACTTCAGTGATTACCTAGTCTGCTAGATACAACATATGATCAGGTACACCTTCTCTTGCATTGCTAATTCTACAACTTCTTGCAAGAGGTGCCTTGTTACCATGTTGCTTCAGAAGCATCCACCATCTTGAGCTACCAAATAATGAACTTATTTCCACAGTGAACTTCTCGTTCTTCATGTTGTACAATGACATCATGACGCTTGCTTCTTTTTTAAAAAAAGTAAATGAGTAAGCCCCCCTCTAGGAGTACACCTAGGTCGAATTTTTTTATATTAAAGTAATTGTAATACATAGGACATCTATAGGCATTAGCGATCGATCTTCACTTTGTGGAAGAAGGAAGAGGATACATAAGATTATAGATAGCACAAAGCTAAAACCCCAACCCCGACAAGCTTCCATGTGTACATCCCAACCAATAAATAATCGGATTTTCAATTTATTTCACGATTGCTATCCCCAAGCTCCTTAAGAGGATGTACATGCTCCCTTACCCCCCCCCCAAGGCCTCACGGATAAGAACCCCATGTTTTAAACAGGGAGCTTTGCCCCTTACGTTAGTCAGACAACTTGCCAACTTACGGGTTAATATTCAAGGCATATCTCCAAGTTAAGCTAATATCCTTCTTGGCATCATCCCTCCTACGTGTATGATATCTTATTTCTCCTACAATAGAGGGGTTAAAAAAATCTCATAGTTTATATTATCCTCTTTCTTGGTCATCACAAAGCAAAAGCATTTATAGCTACTGACATTTTTTAGCAAGTTACATGATTGGGGATTCAAGAAAAAAAGGTGTTACAAACTAAATTGGATATTTATAACATATCCATCATATTTCGAAGATGTACAAACTTCAAAGAAGCGTTAAATGAAAGCATATACATGTGTTAAAAGGAAAAGACTTAGAAAACATGTGTGCCTCAATGTTGCCAAAAAAAGAAGACATTAGTGGATAGAGCTTTGAGTGTTCATTTCTAAGCACTTGTATTAATAACATAAGCTAAATGAGCTAGCGAAAAACATCAATGAGCATGTAGTCGAAGAGACAAGGATTATGAGAAGGTTACAAAGGAGCCCTTGGAAACTGCAAAATATAAAGAAAGTTGCATGAAATGCCAACGATATCATCTGGTCATTCTAAAGAGTACAAGATGATAAGGGTTTAAATATGGGAGCTAGCAAAGGCAAAGGTAATGTTAAAGCCACAAATGTGGGCAATTGTCCATGCCAAGCGAAGGTTGGAGGTAATTTAAGGATTGTGGAGGATGTTAGAGGTCAATATAGGGAGGCGAAGGCTATTTCCGAGACAAGGTGGACAAAGACCGGCAAAAGGGGAAAAGAGCAGATGAAGAGGAGAGTGATAGATCTTAGTGAGTCAAATGCATGCATCTTGGTCTAAAATTGGTCATGAGGTCACCTTACATCATACAACATAAGTCCTACCTCATGTATTGTCATGTTCCAATTAGGCATATTTAATATTAATCCCCATCACAATGACATCAAAGTCTTCCGAATGATAACATCATCCTTCATATACCTATGTATACACAAGAGCGTTCAAAAGAATCCTCATGCAAATATGGCCATTGGTCATCTTCTCTCATCATTCGATATATGACTTCTTAGTTCTTATTGCACATACTAATATTGTTCCCACAATCATACTTGTATAATGACTATCGTTGCGCTTAATCATCCTTCTTTTTGCTTTAGTTTGTAATCAAATAATCATGTGTCTTAAGTGTCGCCCTCCAAATCCTCAATCTATTCTTTACCCTACGCAAGGATCATTGTTAAAAGGCACATAAATACTCTTCAATCCCCCACCCACCCAACACCCCCAAAAAATCCACACTTTCTCAAACCCTAATGTAAGTTATGTGATGGCAATGATACAATAAAATAACAATGCCATTGTGTTTTCCCGACTAGAATAAACTCTGATGCCAGTCGCACCCTCAACCTTCAGTTGATCACAGCCACCACATGTTCCCCACAAGTACCAAGATCGTTTTATAGGATTTCAATGCTTTGCAACCTACTAGAGTCCATCTCTCTTCCACCTTCCTTTTGAAAACATCCTCCATAAGGAAAAAGTGTGGTTTTTATTGCATTAGTGTGTAGTGTGTTGGAGGGGCGAATATTGTGGTGAACAAGTGAATGTGCTCCGAATAATTGGAGAGGAATTCTAGAAGAACAGGGATAGTGTGGTAGACCAATACAAGTTCAAAACTCAAGGGGGCTTGTGTTCCCTAAGACGAAGAAAAGAAATACCACCCATCTACTCTAACCCATGGTGTATTAAGGTGTCTAAAGTCGCATCTATTGCATCTACTTATATACATAATTATGGCGTAGGCATATAACAAATAACTATAAAAAAATGGCAATGCCTTCTCCCACTTTAAGTAAGGTTGGCTACATGGATTCCTACAAATCCATATTCAAAGATCCTACTATATCTTTTACGCTAGCTATCAGTTACCTAACACGACCGTCCCCAAGGGGGGATTTGAACCCCGGTCTTTTGGGTAGTAGGAACACGGCTCTAGCACTAGACCATTGAAGTAGGTGTTATATAAATAGTTTTATCCAAAAAACCCCTAAACTTCTCGTGTAAGAAAATACAAATAGTGTTATATACATAGAATAATCCTCTCACTCTCTCTCAAAAAAAGAATAATCCTCACTTTTTAAAGAGGTTTCAAAGTCTAGATTAATGCATATATGCAAGCAGGTTCGTGTAAGAAAAATACAAATAGTGTTATATACATAGAATAATCCTCACTCTCTCAAAAAAAAAGAATAATCCTCACTTTTTAAAGAGGTTTCAAAGTTTAGATTAAGGCATATATGCAAGCAGGTTGTTTTCCCCTCTCTTTTTATCTTGGTCTTTTGAATAAAACCTTGGGGCGTGCACCATCGAGTGTCTCCCCCTCGTTTATGGATTTCAAAAAAAAAGGCCATCCCCTTCGTTTGAAAAAGAAATTCTTCAAAATATTGAAATCAAGTAGATGGCGTAGTCTAACTTCCCATGATCAGTTTGTGTGATGCAATCCTTCCTGTCTGAAAATAGTTTCAATAAATAAAGCTTCATTTCTTTGTTGTTTGAGACAATGAGAAATGTAAATATGCAGTTCATGCTATAAAGATTCAGAAAAAGGAATGCACAAGACACAATTCTTAGCCAAATACAAGCTCAAAATATTAACCAATAAGAGAACCTTTGGAAGGTAATCAATAAGTGAACAGTTTCAACATCAATATGTGAGCATCCTTTGCACAAAAATTGTCACTTTGATCGGCATCGCATAATTAGAGGCTTCTCACATGGCTTCCAAAACTGCCTCTTCAAAATATAAGAAGGGAGCCCAGATCAGAGTTTGGGAGCGGGCAGTCAAAACCGAGAAATGGTTTCAAAGATCTAATCATATGAAGGTATATTCTACCACCAGTGCCACTCACATCATGATCTCTCTACTTCATGTCCAATATATTAGCTTGTTCGTTGATCTTTTGCTTTTAGAAATTTCGACAATGGCGAAGCTTATTTTCCATACCTGACAACTAATATCCACTTCAATAAGCCAAAGTTTGGTGATGGTTCCACGTACAAGAAAGCCATAAATTAATGCCCGACTGAACCCGTGTTTTTTCACCAAAATACCAACTTAAGTCACTATGTTTTCTTAGTATCTCCACCATTCAAACACTCATCGCCCAAAAATTGAAGGGTTCATCTTGTCATATGGTAGGTAGCCCATATAATCTCCTCCTCTTGGCATCTGGTGAAAAATACCGAGAACTTGGTGACAACCCGATGGTTGTAACTTCGCTACTACTACTTAGAACATCCAACACTTCACTATGGTCCCGCTGCGCTGAGAATGCAGAAGCACTTGAGCATTTAAAGGTCCTATTCATAAATGCCATGTCTCTGATCAACTCATAGCACCTCACTGCTCTCTCCTACAACCAAAATCCTATTACTCGCATCAAAATGAAAAGAAAAATAATCAACAGTGAGATTTAGAGCAGAACTCACCTTGTTGGCAAAGAGACAAGAGGATAATAGCTTGTCATAATCCGCCACAGTATTAATATGTGCCATGAAGAGTGTTACTGCTATTGCAACTTCGGAAGGTGTAAACTCGAGAAAATCTATTCCTGCAACAATAACTTGAGGAATTCAACATGACTCAAAACACCATAAAATAACAAAATCTTAGCGAAAAATGCAGATGCCTTGCGTGCATTAGAGAAAGGAATGAAATACATACCTTTGGCAGTGCTCTTAATGACTTCCAACAATTCAGGTAATGAAAGCATTTGCATAGATTTAGCATTGCTGAACTTGCAAAGAAGGTGGTCGATAAAAGAGAAGGGTGTCACTGCTTGCATCCTCCATTGAAGTGTACTAAGAACCAACAGTTCCATCCTCTGTATAGTCTTAGCCTCAAAAATATATCTTGGCTCACAAACCTACCAAGTACTATACAATTACTACTGAATATAGAGAGAATCAAAATCGCCAAAATAGTAATGAGACATCACTTTGTTGTTGACCTGTAGATCGAGGGAGAGGGGGACGATAGTTTCCTCCATCTTTGCAGCTAAAGATAAGCAGGCCACAGATAACAGCTGGGTCATCCACTCCTTCCCTTGCTACATAATGGAATAAAACAAATGAAGAAACCAAAACCAGTGGGAAAAAGAATAAACCACCACGTTGCCATCAAGAGGTCAAATAAAAATCAAAACTTGACAAGATAAAATGCCATGAATAAATCAAAAACCAAATGATTCTTGTAATTTGACCTTTTATTTCTTACATGTGCTTCAAATTGTTTTTGAAAAAAAAAACATAGAACTCGAAGGAAAAAGGTGCTGATTCTTACTGGGAGTTCGTAAGAGGAAAGGAACCGATCCAAGTAATTCACTGATAAACAAGCAGTAGAGGGACCAAAATTGTAGTAAGCATGAACCTGTCGATGAGACATCACACCATCAATCACAAAAACTGTTGGGTTGAAAACATCAACAATCACACAAAAATAACAAACAAACCAGTAGACTGGGAAAGAAATAACTTTTATATGACACGTAGAGAATTACTACTGTAGATGCAGATCCAACAACACGTGAAACGTTCCATCCATGACAAGTCAATCAGAAATAGGCAAAACACCAATCTTTGATGAAGGAGAACCACAACACCAACATCAAATCGATCTAAAAAACCAACGTAGCAAGACATGGAGATCAAGACCAACCTTTCCAATCCATTCCACGGCCTCCCTTCTAATGGAAAGAATCAGAGGGTCGTGCCGCAGCCTCTCAACATAGCCACTCTTAGGCAAGAACTCGCCTTCCTTGGAAACCAACAACTCCATATATTCATCTGTACACAGGGGGGAACCAACCAGAGATTCCCCAGAGAGATCTCTCCTTTCTGGGTACCCAACAAACGTATGACACCCCACCAACTCCCCCCTGCCACTCTCCTCATCATCAAACCCCCAGATGCTGCTGTTGTCCTCAGCGCACAGCAGCACAGATGATGAACACTCAAATCCACCTCCCATTTTGCATCTTTAGAGAAATTTGAGAGGGTGGTTGTGCCTTAAAATGGGAGTGAGGGGGTTCATGTGGCTTCCCCTCCCCTTGCCAAAGAAGCTCATGGGAAGGGAGAGGATTCCTCTGCCTTGGGGCAGGTGGGTAATGGAGAAAGGCCCTTCCTTTGATTGCTTGCTATCAGCATGACCAACGGAATGGAGAACAAAGGTGGAAGGGGAGAGCAAGGGTCACAGTGGAGGATATTCGGGGGGTCTTTGTGGGAGAAAGACCGTAGAGAAAAGGAAATAAACGTGGTATCTTTTGAAATTTTATGGAAAATAAAAGGCATACAAATATGGTTTTATAAGGAAAAATATATTTAAGTAACGTAAATTATCAATTTTTATAATAAGATATCATCTTAAATGGATGTCTTAAATGGATGGATGATTCATCACATGCACCTTTCCGAAAGTTTGAGTTGTATTTTTTGTTGATCGAAAACTTGCATTAAAAGCACATTAGTTTAAAGAGATTGTTCGCGTAACACCTCCCAAAATAATGAATAGTCCCACACCGTGGAATACAAAATTCCCGGGTGTGATAAATAGTGAGGAACTTACTACCGAACAACCCGGCTTAAGCATTTTGGGTGTGGTTAATCGGGTCCGTATGGGCCCGATCCCAAGAGGTTGTCAGGGCCAGTAATGCTCCGTTAACGGACTGAGGACCTAAGCCCGGGACGTTACAAATGGTATCAGAGTCGAACGCCCTCTGACAGTGGAAAGGGCTACCCGAGAGGTGGAGCCGCCCCTACAAGAGGTTGGAGGAAATGGCTACCCGGAGCGTGCAGCCGCCACTGTCACTGGGAAGAAGTGATGTGCCATGTCGCAACGAGGACGTTGCGAATATAAGTGGGGGAGATTGTAACACCTCCCAAAATAATGAATAGTCCCACACCGTGGAATACAAAATTCCCGGGTGTGATAAATAGTGAGGAACTTACTACCGAACAACCCGGCTTAAGCATTTTGGGTGTGGTTAATCGGGTCCGTATGGGCCCGATCCCAAGAGGTTGTCAGGGCCAGTAATGCTCCGTTAACGGACCGAGGACCTAAGCCCGGGACGTTACAAATGGTATCAGAGCCAAATTCCCTCTGATAGTGGAAAGGGCTACCCGAGAGGTGGAGCCGCCCCTACAAAGAGGTTGGAGGAAATGGCTACCCGGAGCGTGCAGCCGCCACTATCACTGGGAAGAAGTGATGGACCATGTCGCAACGAGGACGTTGCGAATATAAGTGGGGGAGGTTGTAACACCCTAACCCCAAACATAGTGCCATACCTTAAACTCACAAAGTGTGAGTGTGGTATATAAGTGGTGGGGATTACTACTTGACAACTTAGGCTTAAGCATTTTGGGTGGTTGCCAACGGGTCCATTTGGGCTCGAACCCAACAAGTTGTCAGGGCCAGTTTTCCTCGATAACGGACCGGGGACCTAAGCTCGGGACGTTACAGTTCGTCAGATTTGTTTTGATATCCCAAAAAATTACAAGTGGCGGCAATTTATATCCCAAAATATAATGGTGTATGTTGATTTCGATCACAAATTTACTTATATTGCCATTGGTTGTGAAGGTTCTGTGAGAGATATGAAAGTTTTATGGTGGTCACTAAAAATGGTGATTTTCGTGAACTCCATGGTTGCTAGTTCCTCGTAGACCGTAGCTATGCAAACATGGACACATTTCTTGCTTCGTATTGAGGGGTAAGCAGTCATATTCTACAATGTTGTGTACATGGATGGGCATTGGATCGAGCTCTTGGGCCCCATATATGACCTAGGCCCAAGCCCATTTAACATGGTGGGGCTTTGGGGAAGGCCTAGGCTCAGAGCATTTATCTAAGTCTAACCCAAGCCTGGCTCGAAACTAATGGGTCGGGCTTGGGTTGAACCAGCCCAAACAACTAACATATCTAATAAGAGCAGTAGATGATCTCCCAAGTTTTTTCATTCGACGACAATACCATTCACGGATACTCATTTAATTTGTCATTGAAAAGGGGCAAGCTTCTTATCAAGGCCCTGTTCGACCAGCGGGTTACCCGCGGGTTAGGGGGGTTTACCCCCCTTAACCCACTTCCCCTATCTCCTGCGTGGACCCCACTTTATGCCTTTTTAAAAAAAATTAAAAAAAAACAATTTTACATCATCAATCCTATCAAAAAATAATATATTATACCATCATATCATATAAAAATTATAAACTACTCCACTTCTACTCACTTTTTCAAACTTCAATACAATCGCATCACAATAACTACTCACTTTATCAAATTCCAATACAATCATATCACCTCAAACCCATTTCTAACCCACTCCCAGTTTAACCCTCTATCCAAACACCAAAACACAAAAACGGGTTACCCTCTACCAGTTTAACCCGCCTTAACCTGCCAACCAAACGCACCCTAAGGGTTTTAGGAAGATGTTATGCATTACACTTTAAATTTGGTATAGGAAAGACATCAAAAACTTAAAGGTCCACCTAAAAGAGTCCTTCTGAGACACAAGAGAGATATGAATAATCATTTGTATTTCATAGGGTATCTTGGTCAAGTCTGAGGAGGAGATTGAAGTTGGGCCATTCAAAAAGTATACTATGTTAACATTTTCCAAACATTGTAGACTGGATAAAGAATAAATATCATAAGATTTTTTAAAAGGATAATAAATATATATTATTCAATGTATATTATATATCATTTTTTAAAAGCATATTATATTATACCAGCAAGTCTGTTAAGCTTGGGCCTACCTCAGTTGATGTCGAGCTCAAACCTTAATTTATTTAGGCCATTTTCATTTTGCGCTTGGATCAGACTAGGTTTCGGGATGGTAGCCCAGACCAAATCCTCATTCCTAGTTGCATACGGGGTGTGTGGTTGATCACATGTATACCATAAGAAAATATATGATCACTGTCGTTCTCAACTCAGATCGTATGTGGAACATGCATTTGGATTTTTTGTAGGCTAGGTTTAAGTGCCTCATGCACAAGCCTTCCTACAATTAAACTAAACACGTGCTCATCGTGGGATCTTGTTGTTCCTTCAAAGCTTCATCCAAGGCTACTAGGAGGATGGTGTAATTTTTCAAGCATAAATCCATCGGTGTGCCACTGATGGGGAGGTAGAGAGGGTGAACAGAATGATGACAACGAGTTTGATCTGGAGAACGAAGAAGACAGTGTTTTTATTCGCAAAGAGGACATTTCACGGGGTGCTGGATCACTTGGCTTATTGGATATAGATTGTTGGATATGGGCAGATCGTCTGCGGTACTGTAGACTCTGCAGCAATCGCACGAACCGCTCGATCTTGATCGAGCGGTTCATAAGAATTTGCGTGGTAGGGCCCACAAGAAAGTGTGAATTCTTGCGAACCGCTCGATCATGATCGAGCGATTCCAAGGATTCACACTTTTACCACATATGTCTGCAGTACTGCAGACAATCCTCACTATTGTTGGATAGCATGTAACATGACAGTCGATGCTAGGACTCTAAGAGGGGGATGCGTTGTATTTTTTTGTCATTCTTCGAAGTCATTTACTGTGTATCTTCATCGAACATTTTGTACGACTATTTTCATCTTGTGTTAAAACATGTAAAGATTATGCCTCTTCAGTGGTTGACTGCCTAAACGGCTAAACATGTGTTGTAAGGACGATAGCTAGACGCTAGCATCCACTGAGTATGATAATGGTGAGAAAAAGAGGCCTCTTCAGTAGAGGGGTTCAATCTCTTCTTCTCTTCCCACAATGCATAGGGATGTAAATGAGCGTCGGGGGATGCAAATAAGGGAAGAACTTGCCGATAGTGACCTGGGTCGCTTAATTCTCGATGTTTTGTCAAGGCGAACTTAGCCAAAATTATTTTCTAATGGAAAACATTAGGCTCTAATGTACAATAAAAAGTAATGCAGATTGAGAATTCGGATATTTCATATGACAAATAATGATTAATAGATATTCTATTTTGGCTTTAGGAATGGACGATTGCAGGGAATTACGATGAAAGTTGATCGAGCTGAATTTCGAGTACTTGATTTGATTATGTTAAAGGAGTTAGGACATGACTTTAAAGATTGACGAGGTCTGCATGCATTTGATGCTATGGGCGGATCCTCTGTTGTGAAGTCCCTAACCCAGTGGATCCGTCCATCTCGCATCCGACGGATTCCCTACGTTATAGCAGGGGATATCACAGCAGACGATCTTCTCTGATGGAAGAAGATCCTCTGTTGTAGGTGGGCTTACAGCAGAGGTGTTGTAAATCTAGTTTTTTTTTTCAATTTCGATTCTCAAAATCCAACCTTATGGATTATATTATCAACTAATGTTCCATATATCCTTCAATTTTCGCCCAAATCCGATGTCATTTGTTATTTTATCGGAATGGTCGAAGGTTCGTTTTTTAAATGGGATTTAAGTTGCGTAAATGTTGACCAGAATTTTGACCATTATGATAAAATAACAATTGCTCTCGGATTTAAGCAAAATTTGAAGGATATGTGGACATTAGTTGGCAATATAATCCATAAGGTTGGATTTTAAAGGTCAAAATTACAAAAAAAAAATAAGTGGATTTATAGTGCTGTAAATCCAGCCTACAGCAGAGGATCCTCTTCCAGAGGGTATTTACCTTACCCTTGAATTTCTTACACAGCAACTAATGACATCTCCAATTTTTTTTCCCTTCGGTGGCTTATAAGTTATATTTGTTTAGCGATACTTACCTCCATATCTTCCATGGTAGGTTTTGTACTCCATATATGCTTTATATTGCGGTTACATTTTAATGAAAATAACTTTGCTACTCCAGATAGAAATGGCAATTTACTGCTATCATGAATGGGACCACGAACAATAATGCTATTGTCGCTCAGATGCATTGCTTGAATCTGAGAATAATCGTAGCTTTCATGGCGTAGAGTATCCACTGCATTACATATGCCCCAACAATGTAAGCATTATAACTATACGTGAACTTGTCATTTCTTCTGCTCGCAGAACCCATTTCGAATCTATGCCATTGCGTACATGTCTTGAAATCCATCTTACGGATATAATGTTAAAGTATCATCACTGTAGAACAGTCTAATGACCGTGTAACCTAAAACATGATATATATATATATCACAAAAAGAGGATCCTCTATAGGGTCTGTTGCAGCAGATTCTGTTGTAGACCCTACAGCTGTCCGATCATCTATTTTCGATCTCGAAATGCACACCCACTATCTCTGACTCCCTAAGGGTCGTTCGATTCTCATCCGAAATTTCCTTTCCAGCAGACGATTGGCTTCCATATATTACGATGGCCTTCCAGCAGTGGTGTGCCAATTTTTTATATACATGTAATGTTTAGTCAATAATTTTCCTTTCTAACATCTTCTTCAGAGATTTTCAAACGTCACTTTAATGTACCGGAGACCAAAGTTTTACTCCCACCCGAGAAGAACCCATCGCTCGTGAGCGACCCTCGAACTCGATGGTCCTCCACCACCAGGGCATTGTACCTGTGTAAATTATCACAATCCGGATGCATCAATTTGACGAAGGGACATCAGATGCCAACGATGACACTACAAGAAAAATGAGTTGTGGCCACGGAATGCGGCTACGGAAACTTGTGGCCACGATAATTCCGTGGCCACTAGTTTCTCGTAGCTACAATCCGTGGTCAAAGTCTTCATATAAGAGTTGTAGCCACGATAAGTTATGTGGTCACTTGTAGTGGCCACGGCATATTCGTGGCTAGAGAACTCTCGCGACGAGACTTGTAGCTACGATTACTGGCCACGACATGCCGTGGCCAGAACCCAATTCTGTGGCCACAAACCCCATATCCATGAGCATAGTTCCGTAGCCACAACTTGTTTTCCTTGTAGTGAGAGAGAGAGAGAGAGAGAAAGTTATGAACATCTGTGCTGGAGACAAGAAAACAATCACCGAGCTTAGGACGCCCAGGGGACTGTGGTACTACTGACGTGTTCTTCTGCCAAAAGGGGAGCAGCGCCTCCACACTCGCTCGAAGGTGGTGGTGAATGGTGATGTAGAGAGGCATCCGAGGAAAGGGGACAACAGGGGCAGCTTCCTCGCAATGCCCACCCATTCAAAAGTTTTGGATTTCCCGAATCCAGGAAGACCATCTGAATTTAATGAAATTTGCTACATGGCCGAGATGGCGATGGGGGAGACAACCAGCCTTTCTGTGCTGTGGTTGATTCCTTCTTTCTTTCTCGCTTTGCTTATGAGTGCAAGTGTCGGAGCGAAGGTGCACCGCTTGACAACTTTAAGATGCATGTGAAAGACTTCTCGTTATTCAAATCGACAGTTGAAGCAGATAGAGGTGTGGGAACGGATTCTCTGCTGTAGGAAGTACAGCAGAGGTGCTGTAATCCTCTCTAGGTTATTTTTATGATTTTGATTTTAAAATCTAACCTTATAGATTGTATTTTAGTTTATTAATTTGCTATTTTATCTTAATAAAATATACTAAAACGGGGTTTTCCTCTCGGTTTTTTTTCCACATGTATAACCCATTGGTATACCTAGTACCATCTGCAATTATTTTACTGCCTTCTTTGTTTTTTTTGTATACCGCCATTCCATTATTAGAACCTGGCAATTAAATGTTATATATATGCTTTAGTTTTTTTATGTACATACTGCAATTACTGGAAAGAAAAAGTTTGTAGGTTTCCTGTAAAGTTGCTTTTAAGTTGATGTGATTTATGATTTTATTTCTTAAGCATTTGATTTTTTAAGTATTATTCCCACTCTGTTAGCTGGTATTGAATTTTATTTGAAAAAATGTGCCCAATGTGTTTTTTAAAAGGTAATATTGAAATTTACCGATTGAATATTTTTACTTTTTTGTCTTGGTGTTTGCACTATAATAGTGTAATTGTATGGTTGAATATAGTTCTTTTCTTTAATAAAGTTGTTTTTTAAATATTTCTTCTTGGTTAGTGCTTTATTTTGTAGGTGTTTAATGAAAATTATTGATTGATTGTACTATTATGTCACATAAATTTAAGTGTGGTTTTAATCAAAATATATAATATTTTGAAGGCTGTGATGATACTTCTATGTAAAATTAACATTTATGGTAAACCCTTGCTTATATTGATGTAATGTATACATACGTGAATTTTTGAAAGAATTAAAATGCATGCTGTTTGTGGAATCACGCACCACGCAGTCGAAAGAAGAAGAGATAGGCAAAGAGAGCCACTGATCGAACTGAAAGAGAGCTGAGGCGAATAGGCGGGGTAGAGAGGCTTTTTTTCCGGGGTCTGAAGTGATGGTAGGGTCTCCTGCGAACTATCTGACCTCGAATCCTAGTCCATTCTGACCTCGAATCCTGGTCCATTCTCTGGAACATAATTAGCATGATTTTTTGGTAGTTACTCTATTGTGTTCATTTGAATTTGGCTCTGGACCGGCGAGGCAATTTGAGACATCTTTAGTAGAATCAGACTTTGAAGGAACTAAATTGCATCCTATTTCTGGAATGAAGTCATACTCTGGAACGCAATTAGTATGATTTTTTGTTGGTTATGTGATTATGTTCATTTGAATTGGTTCCACAACTAGCTAGACGATGTGAGACATCTACAGTAGAATCATGTTCTTTGTTGGTTTTGGACATAACCTATCTATTGTTCTTTTGTGTGGAGCATGATATTACTATTAGTTAGGGTGCGTTCGGTTCGGAAATAAGCAAGAATAATGATGGAGAATAAGGAGAATAAGGACCTATTCATTGTTCGGCTGGAGGATAGGAATAAGGAGAATAAGGTGAAATAAAAGTAGGTAAGGTGGGATAAATATAGGAATAAGAGTGAAATAAGATGGAATAATGAGGAATAGTCGTACCACTAGGAACCGTGTCAGGAGGAGAATTGGCCCCTTATTACATGGTCTATTCTCCCCTCGCATTCCCTTTATACTTAGGATGCAAATGTTCACGGCCATAGTCTAGAAAGTATGGCTGGAATCAATCATATGCCTTCCTGCCTACTCAAAAATAAAAGCTCGCCAACGTGCAACTTTCAGATTTCGAAAGATCTGCAAACCTGAGTCGCACCACCTCTACTAAAGTCTACGCTACCTACCGATGGTTTGCTCGTCCGGGTTAATTTTGTCAAATGATCAGGTAGGGATGACAAAAAAAGAGAAGAAACCGTAACGGATGCATTTCTGGAGAGACAAATATGACTAGGAAGCTGTTTTAGACAGTCAACACAGGTGCTGAGTCCAGACTCTACCGCTAATCTGATTCAAGAAAATGACATTGAAGTCCACCTCCAACAAGGAGTAGAGATCGTCTTTGTACTCTTCATGGGTCGTCTACCCGATCCTGCAGGAGATGGTTGTTTGTGTTAGATGTTGCAATGACGGAGAACACGAGAGAGTGGGGGAATGGAGAAATCACCTGAGAATCGGTCCAGAGGGTCAGATTGTCCCTAAGGAGTTGCATGATCAGCGTGCTGTCTTTGTAGGATTCTTCGCCTAAGCTGTCCAGCTCTGCAATTGCATCCTCAAATGCCTGAGGCAGATGCAGCACACCATCAAACTTTAAGTGGAGTAAGATTCTAACTGGATAAAAGGCATCATAAATTGTTTGTACTAACTGATAGCGGGGTAAAAATCTACTTCAAAACAGATTACACGTACAAGAGAGCAAAAATGTAAGAGGACTTTCTAGAATTTGGTGCAGATTCAACTATTGGACTTTGTTTCTACTTACAAAGCGTTCAACTGTGTAACATTTATTACAGATGAAAACAATAAGGGATATGGGTCGCAATGGTACCAGAAAACATGCCGATCCTATTGATCTAAGGAGGAAATCACCAGACCAGCATCGTTATTTGACAGGTAAAGAAATGCCAAATTACAGGAGAAAAAGTTCGCAAGACTTGTACAAGAACAAAGGAGCAAATAACATCACTACGCAAATAAATGGGCATCAAATTGATAGATCGTAGTATGACGTTGTGGAGAACAGCAATTGCAAAAAGTTTTAAATTAAATTCCACAATAACACAGAACCCTGATAGATATACATCATACAACTAGAAGTGTTCGAATGAAGTTCTAAAATTCGGAAAGGTTCATATCATCTTAATTAATTTAAATATGGCTACGATATTTTCTGGGGGCAATACATATGGCTTTGATATTATGGAAAGATATGGCATGTGAAGATGATGGCATGTGTAAAATCCACTAGAAGAGAGGGACGCATGTTTTATATAAACCATAGAACAGATAACACCATAACAAGAAGATACAGTTAATGGCGCAGGTGCAACAAGACCCACCATGCATTATGTTATTTTGTGTTGAATATTAAACAATATAGACGATCAGGACATATTTGTGGATGGTACTGATGAAGATGCTCCACCCAATACATTGCAACACAAAAATAGATCAGGTTCATTATTAAAGAAAAAGCTGAAAAGAGGGAAGCCACTTCTAGAGGTTTTGAAATGTGCAGAGGCGGCCACCCAATATCCCAGTTAGACTATGTGAGAAGTTGCAAGGAAACAATCCAACAAAGGAATCAGACAGCCAAAGAAATGCTGTCCCTTTAGATCAAAGGATGGGTATGGCACAAAATCGAACACACTTTGATGCCATGAACCCATTTAACCAATTATCACTTCATCTAGTCTGTGAATAGATAAAATTTGTCTTTAGAGTATGCAAAGTGTATGTGGAGAAAGTATCTTATCAATTCAGATTTATAAATGTGTGACATATTATACTACAAGTTTTGAAGTTCTAAAGCTTACAGAATGGTCGTCCTTTCTTCTTAAAATTAATGGCAAGCATGAAGGTTCTAATATGTTTTGATCACCGACAATGTGCATAATTGGCTACAAACAATCAAGATTGCAACTAACTACTCTGACACTTTTTAACCACATCTTACCGCTCTTAAAAGTCCCATCCTTTAAGTTCTCATGCCAATTCACGAAAGCTTATATGGCCTCCTTTGGAATGCCAAAACCACCTTGAACGCATCTTCCGTGTTATTATGTATAATTAATTGCTGACAAGTTTTTCCCTAGATCCCATCTATAATTATATCCCTCCAT
Source organism: Ottelia alismoides (assembly GCA_037367405.1). Taxonomy (NCBI): domain Eukaryota; kingdom Viridiplantae; phylum Streptophyta; class Magnoliopsida; order Alismatales; family Hydrocharitaceae; genus Ottelia; species Ottelia alismoides. The sequence goes on along the minus strand of JAZKJV010000186.1, from coordinate 854,235 downwards.
CTAAACTGGGTGTTGTCGCAAACAATGTAATGATTCCATTTCACATGATATAGAAGGTATCAGAACATTACATACAGCAACAGCAATAAGCATCTCAGTCAGCTGCTTCTAGATCCCCCTGGCATGCCGCAATTTCCTAGTTACTTTGTTGATCATATCATTAATATGAAATGCCTTGAGAATTTGAACACTCAGAAATGAGCAAAGCATTACGTTCCCAAAGGAGGAAGGGGCTACAAAAGAGATGACATAAAAGTCAAAAACACACAACTAGGTTTCACAAGAACAATGAGATTTTATTTTATTTCTTTTAAAAAAGTGGATGATCACCCCAGATAGGTGCTCACCCAAAAACTCCATTAAATACAAAATATGGTCACAAGTGCGTCGGCCATGACACATGCTCAATATAAGAAATGCTCCACCCGGAAGACCAAGGCATTCCTACCAAGCGAGATGGCCCAAATGAAGCAGAAAGTTCCACTTTCTCAATGCTGGAACAATGTACCCCACTACACAATCTGCTGGGCTGAAAGATACCACCCAGTCAATTCCAACCTTTTTCTGGACTTCTTTTCGCAAAATCACAGCATAACAAATGACCAACCAACCACCCCCCAGCCCCAAGTCCGTTGCCATGCATGAAGACCTAACCAAGGATAGCCTAAGGCAATTCAACAACAGTTAAACAGTTAGACCTGTTTAATATCAACTACCATCCCGCAAACATCTACCTCCACCTCCTCTATACCAAAAGTCGCAGAGCCAAACTTCCAACAATTAACTGGAAGCACAAACACACACCAAGGATCTTCATCAATGCCTTCACCAATTGAACCTCTCACACCACTTTTTATAAAGCAGATCATGTTGTCTGTGTACTGAAAAAAGGTATATGCACGAAATCTGTGGATATCCTAAAGAAACTAAAAAAACAAGACTCTCAGGAAAGCTCAGGCAATGCTCAATGCTGGCAAATCAGCTGCTCGCGGCAACATGAACATCGGTACCAAGGGGCAACGCTGTCTCACACTCCACCAGGAATCAGGATGCACTCGCCCTCCCTCTAGGCCCATTTACCAACACTGAAAGGACATGATTGCAACAAGAAAGATTCGTTTATCCTCTCAAGCCCCGAGTTCCCCTCTATGAACTCTGAAGCAACATACATCGCATCTTGATGCAACATGAAACAAATAATTAGGGCTATATTTTTGGTCCATTAATTAAGTTAATTAAATTAGGATCGAGTTAATTGAGTCTGTTCCAATTTTATTTTAAATAATGAGATCATCATTGAATCTCGAATCAATTAGTTAGTCGGTTATATTAAGTAGTTGGTCGGTTAGAAGTTTATAGTCCATTTAAGGTAAGTTAGGATTTGATTTTTGTTTCTCTTTCAATTTTTGTAATCTCACCCCTCCTATATAAAGGAGGTGGTAGTATAATGTTTTAGAGATTCAAGAGTTAATTAAAATTTGAGGTTTTATCTCGTATCCCTCCCCCCTCTCTTCTCCCTCCACGTGATCTCCACACTTCTTTTCCTCAAATCTCTCGCACCCAGTGAGCCTTCTCTTCTTCCTCCAACTTCTTCCACCAAATATTTTCCACTGTCAAAATAAAACATTCTTCACCATTGAAAAATCCTATCTGTATCAATTGATATTAGAACATGGCCTACTAATCATCCTCATGATTTGACGATCCTACAGATGTTTGCGCAAACACCTAAAGAAAGAATCTCGTTCAGCAGAACGCAAACAACACGCTAAAGAAGCCTACAATAAAGAAATAATGTCCATATTGCTCGAATTTTAGTCGAGTCTATGGGAGTTGGCTGCAAACTTTCGAACCCTGAGCATCGTCGGATTGGATACCTCCCATCCCCGAAGTCATTGTCCATAACAATATTATTAGCGACGCATACATACAAGGTGAATTTGAAGGCTGCAATGAAGAAAAAGAGGAAGAAAATCCTCCCCAATTGTTCTCAAGGAAGTTCTGGAAGCCCCAACTGCTCTGAATCTCGCTCCCACGGCATCGATCACTCCATCTACAACCCCTGCAGTCCCGGTACAACCCCTCCTCGCCATGCTCGTGCTTCCAACAACCACACCAACCACAGTAACAGACCCTGCAATCCCTTCCTACCCCCAGTCTCGCCACCTTCTCCCATATCCACGCAGCAGTCCCTCATCCCCAACCTCCACCATTAAACCCAACATCACCACCTCCTCTCCCCTATGAGACCTCCACCACTGACTCTGCATTCCCCTTTGACCGTTTATTGTCACATGCCCAACGCCGCCCTCCCATCGCCATCAACGTCTGCTCCTGGTGGAGTCACCATCGTCGCATGCTCCTACTTCCTCGAGGCTGCCACTGCCTCCGCTTATCTAATCGTCGCCACTACCAAGGCACCATGCTCCCAAACCACCGCCACAACCGAAGTCAATGATGAGGATGTTGTAGGCTCTATCGTCTCTGGCACTATCCAGACGACTACATCCGCAAATCTCGCCACCGTCCCCCTTTGTTTTGGAAGATTCGTACCCTAACAAGAGAAATGAGTTTCTCTCTTATCGATTGCTTCATCTCCAAGAAAAGAGATAACAAAGTCTACTGGGATTTTTATAATAGGGAACCTCGGCAAAAACCTTTTTACCAAAAGGTTAAAGTGGAACAAAATATAGAAAGAGTTATTTTAAGTGAAGGGGTAGGAAAATTGTAGATGTGCCCTCCAATCAAAAAAAATTACAAACGTAATGATAAATTGGGTAAGAAAGATATGAAATCGGCACAGATTATTCAACGAATTCAGCAAGAATCCTTCGGTACTACACCTGAAGATCTAGCCACTCATCCGACACTGTACATGTAGCTAGAAGCTACAGCGACTTATCAGGAGATGAGTTTTTTGAAGTGACAGAGAGTTGATGCAGTGTGTGAAACAAATAATTAGGCTCTTTTATCTGATTGTTAATTAAGTTAATTAAATTAAAGTCGAGTTAACTGAGCTCGTTGCAATTTTATTTTAAATAATGAGATTGTATGTGATCTCGAATCAATTAGTTAGTCAGTTATATTAAGTAGTTGGTCGGTTAAAAATATTTATAGTCCATTTAGGATAAGTTGGGATTTGATTTTTGTTTCTCTTTCTATTTTTGTAATCATGCCCCTCCTACATAAAGGGGAAGGTAGTGTAATGTTTTAGGGATTCAAGAACTAATTAAAATTTGATATTTATCTCAGATCTCTCTCCTCTCTCTTCACCCTCCACGTGATCTCTGCGCATCTTTTCCCCAAATATCTCGCACCCAACGAGCCTTCTCTTCTTTCTCCCTCCAACTTCTTCCACCAAATATTTTCCACAGTCAAAATTATTTTTTACTATTAAAATTTCCCATTTGTCTCAAATCTTGACCAACAAATCCTCAAAACACTTTAGAAAGGAAAATATGAAAGTTATTTAATTCTTAAGAGCCCTACTACTTCAAGGAAGCCAAAGCAACCTATATGTCCTCGCCTAACCAAATCTTCATGTTCCTTTGACAACAAGATTCTTAACCAACCACACCACTTGCTAGTAACTGGGTCAATCCAGTCGTGCCTTCTTCGCCATTAAGTCTGGGTCGTCGAGTCTGCCTGCTGGGCTAGGACATCTAATCGACAGCCAGTCCCCCGAAGGCGAGGGGCATCTATCAAAAGCACTGGCAATGATTCGGCCCAGCTAAAATCAATAAAGAAGCGGAGCGTCAGGAACTCAGGTTAGACAGACAAGGTATAAATTATTGCTCTGACGTGCTCGTAAGCTGATCGCGATAGTCTCCGGGCTTGAAAATACATGTAGGCGAAAGAATTCCTTCCGCCCCTAGGACACTCTCGACACCCACTGTTCAGGCCAAATCCCAGTTCAGGAGAGATCGGGAACCATTCTGGCAAAAGAACTATCTTAGCCTCTCAGACTGGGACCCTTTCTTATCCCATAAGGCTTTTCCCGGGTGCCAAAGCATGACGAAATAGCCCATCTCCTTATCGCGCAAGGAGGCCTTGATGTTCAATGCGGTGCTTTAGACGGTCGTGAAATAGTGTGAAATGCGTTTTCCTTTGACCCGCGCGGAAATGATTGACATCTAGGCGAGCGATAAGTAGGGTCGCAGGCTCTATCCCTTTTTTCGGTACGACTCGCACGTCTGGCCCTCTTTCATGAAAACCTATGGCATGGGCTCACACTCACAATAAGGCCAGGGTCCAGATAGAGAGTTTGCCCTTCCATCGCTTGCTAGTCTAGGCCGTCCGCCTATTATATATAACGCGGATCTCGACTCTGCTTCGTCCTCGCTGCAAGGGAGAAGTCCGACGCCTTTTTTTTCGGTCTGTCTGGAACTCCTAAAAGTAGCACATCAAGGTCTTCCCAACCTCCTACATCACCAACTTCACACCCTCCACCTCTGACCTTTCAAAAAGTTTTTCTGGCAATGGATGTTGCCAGTATAAGAGGATGCTATATGCATTCTCCTCTGTCAAACAAGCCTGACATGATCTCTACCTCAACTAAATCTTCGTCGTGAAATCCTCCTCCCCCCAATACCCCATGTTGGACCCTCCACCACCTCTTGCGAACAAAAGTGAACTATACTCCAACCTACAACATGTTCAACTGCCTTAGAATCTATCTGCATCCTCCCCTCCCTCAACATATTCATGTACACAATCAAAAAAACCTTGAAAGTTAGGATTCTCCAACAAGGTCCTGCTAGTCGTGCTCTCTAGTCTCTACCCTAACCGGTCATCGATGCTCTTCCACCAACTATAGAAAGTGCAATCAAACAATTAAGCATGCACAAATTTAAAATATTTCTCATGTCGAGCATCCTCATGCACTTGTCATAATTCTTTCATGACAAATTTTACATTCGTTTATACATTTGCATGTATGAATTGACATATGTCAAGCCTAAACCCAAATTGTAATCAAGAAAACTAAACCAATTGGCTTAATTTACAAGTAGTAAGCATCCACTCTTAGAGGTTATCACTCTCGTGCTTGTGGCGAATTTTCAATTTAGATTATGTTTAGGGAATTATATCTTCAATCACTATTTAGTGGCATCATCCTTACTATGACTTGTTGCTTATTTTTCAATTTAGATTATGTTTAGGGAATTATATCTTCAATCACTATTTAGTGGCATCATCCTTACTATGACTTGTTGCTTATGCCTAGTTATAATGACAGTCACGCTCGAGTGATCTATTCCACCTTGCTCTAAGAGATGATTCACCTCTCAAGTAGTTTTTTCCTACTTGAGGAAGCCAACTCTAGTGCCATTTTTACCAACCCAATCCTACAATCGAGTCGTTGTCGAGAAAGTTAGCTATAACAACTTCCTTTGTTTGGACCAAGGCCCGTATAAAATGTTTAGGCCTAAGTTATCACGTAGTAATCTTCCATATCTCTAACCCGTGTTTTTCCAACTTTTCCAAGTGGATTATAACAATACTTATTTGTTTATATGACATGAGAGGTATAAAATATGTTCTGAACCAATCAAGTTTTTTAAGCCAAAGGATGATCAGGATGTCACTCACATTTTATTAAATATTAAAACAAACAGAACTACACCCTTCTTCTACTAAATATAAACTCCAACACCGATGAGGAAATATGTTACATACATGTAAAAAGGACTTCAGCATTTGCATGCATTAAACTTAGTGATGTTTTATTAAACATTAAATCGGAAGAATATTACACCTTCCTTCTAGCATAAACACACTCCAACAGCCAAAAAAGATATACATCACATACATATACAAACTACAAAGGAGTTCCAATTTTTCATGCATTAAGCTAATTATTTGTTCATATACTCTATAAGTGAATTTTAGCATACACACGAGTAACTGAACAGCCAATATGTTTCCCGATTACATTTGCCACGGCTGCCAATTGATGACATAATAAACCCATTTATGAATGCTCATGGATGCCCCCATTGCTCCCCACTATCAAATGTCTATTGAAAGCATCAAAGATGACCAAATGCTCATTGGTTACAGAATTGACCCGATGTAACTAACCTAACCGTAATTGTAGTCGAGATGCCTTATAATGCATGCAATAAACTGAATATATAATAATGCAGACTCCAAATGCAGACGATAGAACATGCCAATGAGACCAAAGAAATCACTGACGAGGGCACCACCACGTTAGCTTTAGAATTGTGAGTAAGCTCCCACACCCTCCAGGATAGTTCTAACCTTCCTTACAAGGATGCTAAACTTGGAAACCTTGAGAAATTATAATAAACCAAACTACTGTTTCCCCGTTCTTAGCTCAAGGAAACATAATCCTTGACCAAAAAACACTTTCCTGAGCCACTCGGCAAAATTCAGGGCAATATTATATACATGTGAAAATTGTTTTTTGAGAAACTACTTGTGCAAATTGTGTCACCACATAAAGTCATGCATAGAAACAGCTTGTCGTTACAACTTCAGGTACATTTCTTGGATGCAGGAGTGATTCCAGTCTCCAATACCTCGAGGATGAATGACTACACTACCTTCCCATTATGTCATATAACTGCAAATTCACTGAACCATAAGTACCAGTCCAAAACTGACATCAACTTCCATAAAATGGTGAAGCCTTCTCCTACTTTAAGACTTTAAGTATGGTCGGGTACATTGATTCTTGCTCAAATCCATGTTGAAAGATTCGATTGTTTTTATGCTGGTTGCCGGCTACCTCATGTAACCCCCATAAGGAGGGAATTCAATCCAGGTCTCTTGGGTGGTAGGCACACTGCACTGCCACCAGACTATTGGAGTGGGTCTTCGTTGGGTGGTAGGCACACCGACATCTACTTCTACGATATCTAAAAATATTTGTGTATGTTATAGCTTTCAATGCATGCATTCACTGGTGGTCATCCTTAAAATGGACCATTCCTAATCCTACAACCCGGAGATTTTTTTTATATGATACGACCATAAGATATCAGTTGTGCACTTGGTTAGATTTCCATGGAACACTAGTTATTAGTTGTGGGAAGCACCATGTCAAATGATCCCATGAGCATGACGATACCATACTTCTTTATATTTAATAACAATAGCATCTAATTATTGATAGAATGTCCAAAAACTTTCTTTCCGTCAATATCAAACTATATTTATCATTGGAAGTTAAAACTCATAAGCTAATTTCATATTTTTTTTTGAAAGTCTGCAAGGGAGGGGGAAACGCTAGCAGACTATGAAAGAAAATACACAGCCCATTTGGTTGCAGCTTATCTAGGGAGGCAGACAAAGTTATCCCTTGAAAAGGTAAGATTATACCCACTAGAAAGAAGGTTTGGGAAGGAATAATCCAACCTCTCTAGCAAACATAGCTGTTCTTCTCAATTAAAAATTTTTCTCCCAAATAACTTTTTCTTTATCATTAACCACTATCTATCGTCTTTGCCAAGGGGTGGAAAAGTAAGCATGCTGTATTTATTCCAGGACCAAAATAGAGTCTAGCCTGCCCATGTTCGGTCTTTGCCGTGTTGTATTCTACAACAAGGCAACCATCATTGTTTATTCACCCACTAAAATGCATCCCCTCCTTCAACCCGTCAGTGCTAACAGTCTATCAAACGATACTGCAGCTACAACTCTCCACTACTGCATTTAAAGCCAATAAGTAATTTTTCATTTTGGACCTAGACCTAACCCGCTCTTTTAGTAATGGCAAGATCTGAACCGCGGATTTAAATATTGTGATACATAGCCGATGTATATACGATCTATCAGCACCCGAATCGCCCAATATCAATACTACTGCGTATTTCATGATATATAGCCCATATACACACACACACGCGCGCGATCTATCGTTACCCGATCCTGCCAATTTTGATACTACTATGTATGTCATTTTCCAGAATTTCGGCCAATATCTCGCAAAATGTCATTAATATGTCGGGATATCAATGGTTATCGACCAAAGCTTGAAGTTCTAGATGCATCTTCCCCTAGATCGATCGATATCGCTGATATCAATTTTCTATCTCGTTGTATCATGTTGTTGTTGCCTGCAACTTCTTTTTGGCTTTAGTTGAGGCCTCCCTAAAGTGACTTTCATCAATTTTAATGCATTTAGAAGTAGATTTCTTAAGACTTTTGTATATTTCAAGCTACAATGCTTGTTTTTAAGTTTTTTGAAGTGTTATGCTGTAATTTCTTGTGTTTATTAAGATCATGGAGATATGGATTTTAGAGTTTTTCATGTATGTATTCTTACATATTCGACGATACAATCTCTAGCTCCACTATATCGTTGATGCTTGTCCCCCAAACGTGATGGATTTTAAGGCTATGCATTTCCATATAACATGGAATATTTATTGTGAGTACATAGATTCCATAATGTCGCAAAATCGATGACAATGAAGTGGAGGTTATGTGAATCGGACACATAACTCTTGTTTATGATCGTTTTTTGGAACGATTACTTTGTTATTAAATGTGTATCTTCTTATTTTTTGAACATGTGATTATAATAATGAAAGACATAATTTATATATTGTGATAAGACTAATTTCATTATTCTCTTCATGATGCCTCCTAAGAGTAAACATCTAAATGGTATTACGCATATTATATTATAATATGTGAAATGTAATGTACATTAACATGCTAAATACACCTTCATTTTCCTTATAAGAGTGTATTTGGATGTAATCTGTCGTTTTAAGAACTAAGGCGATCTTAATTCACGAGACAACAACAATAAAGCCTTTTCTCACAATTAAGTAGGGTCGGCTACATGGATCTTCCACCTCCAATCAGATCTACTTTGGATCATTCTCGGGCTTAAATCCAAATAACTAAATTCCTTCGGATAGTCTCATTCCAACACTTCTTGAGCCTTCCTCGTCCTCTCTTAACCGGCTTAGCATTCAAATCTCACATATTTTAAACGGTGCATCAACCGACCTCCTTTACAAATGGTCAAACCATCTTAAACAGTTTTCTCTCATCTTATCATCCATCAAAGCTGCACAAATTTTCCTTTCGATCGCATCATTCTAAATCTGATCTTTTTTTTGTATGACTACACAACCAACTTAGCATTTTCATTTCTGCCATTATCATTCTATGTGCATGTCTATGGTTCACAAGTCAACATTCTGATCCATAGAACACAGCAGGTCTCATAGCTGCTTTGTAATACTTTCCTTTGACATTCAAAGGGATTTTCTTATCACAACGAACTTTAGAGGCTCCTCTCCACTTTACCCAACCAACATTTATTCCATGAGTAACATCTCCATCAATTTCCCCATCTTGTTGCAAAATATGTCCCAACTATCTAAAAGAATCTTTCTTTTAAATGTTATCTCCAATCTTCACCTCGAGTCATTTGTCGTTGTTTCCATCAAATGTGCACTCCATATATTCAATCCTATACATGCTTATATGAAATCCTTTAGTCTCTAAGGCATGTCTCCAAGCCTCTAACTTCTCATTTACTCCATCTCTTGTCTCATCAATCAAATAAAATCTTCGTTAGTGAGAAAATTATTCTTTTAGCCATTTTAAAGATTTCCACCGATATCGTCGAAATATCCCCGATGTATCCATTTTCAGACTAATCGATATCGATATGTCAAACCTTGGTTTGAACCATGGTTTACCATATACAAGCTCACTACAAAACCACAAGCCCTTTAATAAATTACCAAGCCCACACTTTGTGCCCACATCTTGGTCTGAACCATGGTTTACCATATACAACAAGCTCACTACAAAACCACTAGCCCTTTAATAAATTATCAGGCCCACACTTTGTGCCCACAATCATCTTAACATCATTTTAAAAAGTCTCTAATTGCTTCAAAATATGCTTAATCTCGTAACCAACCTCCCATCTCTAATTACTTTCATTACCTAAGAACGCTTCCAAATTTCAAAGTGGATGGATGCTCTTAAAAGGTCAATCCTCAAAAAGTAAGGATGGAATGTAAGAAGCTATTTGATCAACATATAAATGCCAACAAAAGTAACGCACTAGCAATAAAACAGTGGTAATGTCACCAGTTGGAACATAGATGTTGAAATTTTTGCATAAATCTAAAAAATTCAACGAAACTGGATTATTTCAATAGTGCAAAAATCATATAATCAGCACTTTTCCATCGCACATGCAACTTTGGTGTTAAAAACATGCACGGTGTTAATAAAAAATCCTTTTTAATTTTATTTAAGCATGACTGATGAAAGAAAATGCAACATGGCTATATTATAACCATCTCAAACTACTAATCATAATGTTCACGAAAGCAGCTCGTGCCTTCTGCACCCTACTGAGCGCACCGATTACCTAAAACAGACTACTGTGCATGTTTTTCGCATATGCGGGCTTGCATATGCGGGCTGTGCAACCGCAAATTCAGACATGTGCGGATGCCTAGGATTTTACTCATCTACCAGCAAAAGCTGTGAAACCCAGAACCCTCGCTCCCGAAGCTCCTCAGCCTCCAACTTCTCTCCCGAAGCTCCTCCGCCTCCAATCGGCACCACGAAGCCCCTCCGCTGTGGCGTATCTTCGCTGTGAATCTAATCTGCCTCCAAGCTCCTCCATCGCCGCGAACTCTTTTGCCTTTGGTAACCCTAATTCCCATTTTTTTTTATTTTACATGTTTTTCTCTTTTTCTGTCGACTACAGCTCAATGGTCTGATTTTGTAATGTGTTTTCGACTTTTATGACCATTTCAATCAAATATATAATAGGTAGGCATTTGGTTTGGTGTAAGTAGGCATTTTGTCTAACTTGGTTCAACCAAATATTATATATTATCAATAAATATGTGTAGGTAGGCATTTGGTTTGCTTTTGTAATGTCTGATTGCAGCTCAATAGTTTGATTTTGTAATGTGATTTTGTAATGTCTTATTGCAGCTCAGTGGTCTGGTTTTGTATTGTGATTTTGTAAAATCATACCATATGGGGAGGCATTTGGTTTGCAATGTGATTTTATAACGTACTATCACCAAATATATGACCATTTCAATCAACTTGAAGGCTTTCACAACATTTAAATGATCTTTATTTGAAAATCATTTTTCTTGTTGGACCATATTTATTTACAAATTCAGTTCAATCATGGCACTTTTGTAAATATTTGTTTATTTTTAAATAAAAATTATAAAATCCCATAGAACCGCATATGTCCCCGCATATTGTTTAATCGCTATTCAGTGACATGTCCGAACGCATACGCATACCGCTTTCCTAAATTAAACCTTGACTGAGCATATTCTTTTGAAAAACAAAGTAGTTATCTTATTCAACTGCATTGATGTCAAGTGTCAAGTGTCAACTAAGATCCTTTTCTCTTGTTCCAAGAGCCAAAGTTAATATTATGAAAGAAAAAAATCATAGGAAAAATTATAATAGCCTTCTCTTGGACATTGATCATCATTTTAGATAATAAATATCATAATGCGGTGAATTTACTGTGTTTCAATATACTTCAAATACAGAGATGTGCGAAGTTAACAGAGACCCTATTGCAGTTTCCAGATCAACAAACTAATTTTGCAAATTGAATCTCTCATGTCTCGGCCAAATATTCAATCAAATCAAAGCTAGAAGCGAGTTTTTTTCCCTTTGAAAAAGAACTAGATGTGAGTTAACCAGAACTACTCACATCAAAGAAAAACAATACTGACAGTGAATATGTCAGAATTGCATATTTTGAAAGATGAGAAGATGGACGGGCTTTGCATGTGTTATAATCCTGAAATGATCATTCCTTGATTTCTTAGGCACGTGTTTCTTTGTCTTACAAGTGCATACATGCAAGTATGGGTGCTTACTGCTTAGAACATGAAAAAAGGTAATTTTCAAACAAGCGCATGTTTGAATGCTGTAATTGAAGATTGTACTGAAAATGCAAAATGATGAGATGACGTGAGTTTAACAAGATATTCTGCACTTTTATGTTTCACTTATTATGAACACGAAACGCGATTAAGCGTCGCATCATAGATTAATTCTCCATCCCACTAACAAATGCCCGAATCAATTATTACAGATTTTACTATCACAATTGGTGCAAATATAACCAGAATTTTTTGGAGGGAGAATAGAGAAGGCACGCAAAATGGTGCATGCCGTGATCAGATTTCTAAGATAAAAACCCACATACAGCAGACATCCACACCTACTTCATGAGGATATACCATATACTTATTTAAAATATCCTCATGAATCTGAACATAGGTAACAATTTTCAAAATCACAATCAGTGCAGCTTGATTTCAACTATGCCATGACAACTTTCGAAGATGGTAGGACTCCACGGATTTGTTACAAAGTTTATATTTCTAAATTCACCATTTTCCTAATTTGTCCTATTAGGATAAGCTCAGACAAGTATGTAAAAAAGTTTGTTGCAACAGGGAGTTCCGAACCTTAATAATAACTATTGAATAGCTTTAACAGCAGCATTGTCTAGCAAATATAGACTGATGAAGGTAAATTAGCAGGTATTTTATGGTTTATATTTTTTATGCACCGTGAACAACCACCAATCAATACTGAAGTATTGAGGGAAAAGTAGAAAAGGTGGCACTGCTTATTTAAATAAGCAATCACCAAAGCCGGCCAGAACGTATATACATCCTTCAATCTAAAGAGTTAGAACAATGCATTCTCCATGATAAATATGCATTTTGATGTGATCAACATGGCTATTACATCCGATGAGAAATATCTAGCTCCATATTAACTATCAAAACCAACAGAGATCGTAGGAGGGAAATGGAAAAATTAAACAGATGTCGTAAATGGATATCACACACTTGTTATATAATTATGGCATTGAGGTGTTTTTTAAGTTTAGCTGGCCACAGACTATGATAATGAATGATTTGTAAGCGTGTGTGTAGTGGGTTAATTTTTAGTGGCTGCCAAAAAATGCATACCTCGGGTACAACATGTTCAAAACAGTTGCAATTTACAGGTAAATAATTGACCACCTGATATGGCTCCAAATAGAATATTTGCTGGAGTACACGAGGTCAAAAAATTCTAGCAAAGAACAAACTAAGAAACCAAGCAGCTAAACCCAGGACAGATAGGACCTTGATATATAACAAACTGAAGGCAGTAAAGCAAGGGGAGTTAAAGTATTTCACAACTCCATACAACAACAAGGCATTTTCCCATGTTAAGTAGGATTGGCTACATGTATTCTTTCCATTCAGGTCTATCTTGGGTCATTCTCGGAGCTTAGATCCAAATAAAAACCCATAGATCTGGTATAGAGAATAATGAGTAAAACCCTGAGAACGAACCAGGACTAGAGAATCTAGCCTATGACAACTGATAATGGATGGCTATTATGACGTGTCAGCCTATCATGATGCTTTTTTGAAAAAGGAATATTGGATGAGCGAATGAACCCTGACCTGCAAATCAATGAAAAAAAGTTGCTCCCATGCCCATAAAATAGGTAACATCTAATTATCTTGATGTCTTTCCTCAGAAAAAATATCTTGATGCATCAACAAACAAGCAGGTCAGTAACAGAGACATGCTGTGTGGATTATGTAAGATCAATCCTAGCACAACGGCGAACCAGTAAAACCAGCAAACTGAAAATCCAGAACATGATCCTAGCCCATACAGTTTCCACTTCAACAATCCATCTCATCCTCTCTCCTCCTCAAGCCAAATTTTATGTTTTTTTTCCAATTCAAATAAAGGAAACAAATTAAGATACTAGATAGCAGCATATCGATATTTAGTTAGAAATTGTAAATAGCATAAATATTGAGAGAGATTTCTTGGAAAATATCTAATTAGAAATATTAAAATACTTCAAGAAAAAGAACAGATAAAAAAGATATACCTGTTTAGCCATTGAACAAGCCTTCTCCGAGTTATTGAGAATCTCATAGAAGAAGACAGAGAAATTGAGAGCCAATCCCAGCCTTATAGGATGAGTCGGTGCAAGTTCCGCATTAGCAATATCCTTTTAGTAAAAGAGAAATCAGAATTAGACCAAAGAACCCCAAATTTTAAAATAAAATAGACTTATATCATATCTTTAAATTTAGAACAAAGGGTAAATCGAAAAGATAGTTTGTTAGTTACAGCAATATAACAAAAGGAGTCAAGGATTTTAAATATGAAGTCGTAACGTGCTTTAAAAACAGGTAGAAATGAAAGGAGTGCTCACACAGTTGAAAAGAAAAATCAATATCCGAACACAAGTTATATTTTGTAAATATTTGTGTATGTGCGTGTATTGAAGGTGAATTCTGTTAAAAAAATATGCATGTCAAATTAGTCTAAACATAACAAGATGTATATGTTCCGGTGAGTCGTACTAAATGGTTTCCCACAAGTGGTATATGGTCTACCGTTGGTAAACGTCTTGTTAGCATAAGCTGCCAAAAAAAACCTAAAATATTTCAGATAAATACTTTCAACCATAAAAATCAGTTATTAACAATTTTCACTTTATTGCAGCATATAAAAATAGAGTCTCTAAAGCAAGATCATAAATATATAAAACATGCTGCAGTACAAGTATGGTTTCCCACCCAAAAAAAGGAAGTTCAGAACAACATACCGAGTATTAAGAATCACCAAAAGTGCAATGTTCAAAATACTTAGCCCTAATCATGTCCACTAGAGAACAAGACAGATTAAAGCCTGCTGGTTTGATGTTTAAATTGGTCAAGTATTTCATAGTCAGATAATTTGTAGCATTTAACCCACGGGTTTAAAAACTTGAATCATACAATATCATACAGCTAAGTCACGGTAAAATCATGCAACCACGAGTAATAACTCGGCTACCAAATGCACATTCACTGAATGCTTATGGGAAACGTAAAACACACATTTGCAAACCACTCAATATCGAAACATGTAGTCTCCAACTGCAGAGAAAATCGTTGATCAGGTTGCACAAACAAAGAAATAGTTGGTGAGTATAATTTTTCTATGGAAGTTGGTGGATATTTCTTCACCCGCAATCAGACACAATCATGACAAAATCCACGTAGACACAGGACGAACTCCTCACTCTGTAGGCTCACAACGTTTTCATACTTTTTTAGCATATGAGCCGCATGCTTTACAAAAGACCAGACATACTTGCAACGGCAAAGTAATTGAAGTCGTGCAGAAAAAGAACTAGAAACCGGTGGTTGAAACCTTCGCAAAATCCCACGGCACAGAAAACGTAAAACGCACGTTCGCAAACCACTCGATATCGAAACATGCCGTTGATCAAGTGCTAAATCAAACGTTAAACCACACAGACGACTTCTACCAGAACAAAGAGATCCATAGATCTTGTTATAAGCTAACAGGAACCCGTCTACTGATCTATAGAGAAAAGGCGATCACCTCAGCGGCCTTGTAAGCATCCATGGTCTGATTGGCGGCCTCCGTCCTCTCGTCGCCGGTCTTGAACTCGGCGAGGTAGCGGTGGTAATCGCCCTTCATCTTGAGGTAGAAGACCCTGGACTCGCCGGCGGCGGCGGAGGGGACGAGATGGGAGTCGAGGAGGGCGAGGATGCCGCCGCAGACGGAGGAGAGCTCGGCTTCGATCTTGGCCCGGTAGGACCTGACGTGGGCGGCGTGCTCGTCGTTGCGGCGGGACTCCTCCTTCTGCTCGATGGAGGAGACGATGCGCCAAGCCGCACGGCGGGATCCCACCATGTTCTTGTAGGCGACGGAGAAGAGGTTGCGCTCCTCGATGGTGAGGTCGCCGGGACCGTCGCCCTCGCGGACGAGCCTCTCCATGTACTGCGCCATCTCCTCGTAGCGCTCCGCCTGCTCGGCGAGCTTCGCCAGGTACACGCACTGCTCGCGGGTTAGGGCTTGGGATTCGATGGCCATTTTGCTGTGATCTGTGCGGGGGGGGGGAGGAGGAAGGGGGAGAGTTGAGCGGGCAGGAATGGGATGGAATGGAATGGGACAGAGTTTGTTGAGGGCTTTTTGACGTTGAGATTGTTGAGTGTGATTGGACCGACTGCTTTTGTTTGTTTGTGTGCTTCTTTGAACGGTTAGGGAGAGAGGGTGGGTTTCATTTTGAGAAATAGGAAATTTGAGACCTCGTTTAATGAAATTTTGATTTTCAAGCTCGTCTGTAATTGTTTGTAAA